>JABXWE010043043.1:0-11628 GCA_014611495.1 Limonius californicus | reverse complement strand
CCTGTAATTTACTTACCTTAATAAATTACAAATCAGTTGCAACTAAATACTTGTTCATTTTCACATTTTGTTGGGCCAAAATTTTTAACTACCTGAACTGTCACACAGTTGACATACAGGTAAATGTCATTCAAAGCTCATTACAGCTGACTGCAGACGGAATAGCTTTTTTCCTAGGCTTGCTGCAATTGACTTTTTAAAAAATCACTTTGTATTTTGTAACTGGGTGGCCCAGCAGGTAGGGCCAAGTTGATATCTTCAAAACAGATGAATGGATTTTTCTTAAATCTGAGGTGATTATACTAAAAGGAATTTCAAATTAAGTGACATAAATGTAAATACATTGCTTTGTGTAAATGAAATGAAATATTGTTTTAACAGAATTGGGGTTTATGATTACGGTTGGTGTTGTGAAAACACAAAATAATTAATTAGCGTTGTGAGCAGCTAATTAACGTACAATAAAGGTGAAATGGTTTTTTTTAAATCTTTATTTCTGCCTTTAAGGGAGTCTACAGCAAACAGTTTACAAAAATAACTTGACCAAGACTGTTCTAGGATTTGTACAAGACTAAAAAGCTATTCAACAATTCTTATGTTATAAGACTACGCTTATTCGATTCTACGAAATTCTACATATGAATTCTACGTATGAAAAGATAAAGTTATCTTTGTACTGTCATCACTTACTATAATGCAACTTCCCGCCTATGAGGGTTTAACAATTTCTTGGAAAGGTTAAATCGTAGGTTCTAATAATTCTTGAGGAATATTATTAACAATTGACAAATAATGCGATAACTTTCTTATAAAGGACCATTTCTTCTTAATAATCTGTGAATTGTATTTTTTTGGAAATGAGTTTGAGACTATACAATCCGAAGGCTTGCACTTGGTTCCGCTTCAACAAATTCAAGAACTTGCTCTTCTTATCGACGCTTTCCATAAATAGGTTAACATCCTACCTTAATTTTTCGAGGATTTAAATTATTTGCTTCCAGTAATTTTTGTTCCACACGTCTTAATGGTTTTTGCTCCAGGATGACGACGATTTGGAAACTTTTCCCTAGCTCCCGTGTCATTATAATTACACTAACACATCTAATACCCTCAAGACATCGACGTAATTTCGATTACAACAGTATCATTCCATTTTAAACATAAAAAGCAGAAGGAAATGAAAATAGCTATATTTATGAATATGATAGAATGATTCATAATTTTTTTACCTCGCCATAGCCACCTAATCGAATTATATTAAAATAAAAAACTTATTATTTACTTTTTTATCAATAACTCGATTGCGAAGAACAATCGGAAAAATTTCCAATCTAATTTTACACGAATGAAACCCAAAAGCAATTTTGAGACGCGCTGTATGCAACCATTTAACGGAAAAAGGGCCGCGTATGATGTCAATAGTAGTATACAAATATGTCTCATACTGCATGTACGAGTATAAGAGCTATTAGTTTATTAAAATATTCAAATTTGAGATTCTTTCGCAAATATCCGCTTCAACCCCAAAGAATGTCTCTTTGTGGCCATGTGACAATAAATGTTTACAAAACAGGACGTCGAATTTTGAAAATTTTGAAATCTTGCGGTTCATTAAAACTACACATCGCGAAACGATTTTTTGGAAAAATCCCAAATGAGACGGTAAGACAGATGTGTTTTCAATATTATTTTTGCGAAAGTGTTAACCTGAGATTACGAATATGCGATGTTATAGTTATAGTTAACAAAAATCGAGTGATTTTGCTGAAAAATTAAGCCTTTACGATTTTTTCGAATTCCACGTTTAGAGCTTGTTCATTTGGAAACTTGGAAGCTAAATCACAGAAGCTTTTGATTGCTTAATAGTACTCAAGCCCTGGACTTACAGTACACTACTCCATTGTAGGTATTCTAATTAACAGACCGTTGGCCTATACACAGAAAAAGAAGAAGTACGCTTTGTCGATTTTGAATAAAATAATTGACCTAGTATTAAAACAACTACGTTGTTGTAATTAGGTAGAAACTGTTTAAAGAATGAAGAAGTCCAGGCGAAAGGTTTCGTAGGGCCACCCTTCTTTTTTCTAATATTTAATAATGGTAAATTCGTATTCGATGGATTCTACGGTCTTGGGTTCAATTTCCAGTACCGGAGCATTGCATTTTTAATGGCCGTTCTTCCTCGCAAGGCTATGGCAAACCAGCGAGGTATTGTGCCTAGTAAATCTTCTCTGCAGTAGTAGTATTTACACTTCCCGTGGTTCGGAGCCCACGTTAAGCTGTAGGTATAGGCATAGCAGAGGAGAGAAGATTGCTACGTCTCGGAAGATATAAAGCACCCGAAGAAGAAATTCGTATTCGATGGATAGGGGTGAATGGCGACAAATTCGTGAGCAGGCCAAGCCTGTAATTACTATAATATATTAATTACAGTTTACCATTGTTTAAAAGAATATAACAAAATATTTTAGATAATTAATCTAAGAAAACGGTTTCCGTTCATAATGTCAAAATACAAACGTGGAACACAAGGATGTCGAATAAGAATATTATACGGTAGAAAATATCTTCACTGCACTGTATCAAATGTAAATACCGGGTGACCATGAGATGAGGTAACAGCATGCAACATTTTTGTTTTTAAACCTATTGAAATCAAGACAAATTTATAATGCGCAACGTTATGCAGTTGTTAATTGTATATTTTACTTCCGGTTTGGCCGGAACTGATATCAAGTTTTAATTTTAAATGTAGCTACAGTAGCGTCTGGATATAATGGACCACTGCTGGTTATCAAAAACGGTTCATTATACGAGGGCTGTTCTCTTTCTGCTGAGCCTAGTAAAGTAATACACAATTTATTGACGAAACACACTTATTTATAATTTTTCAAAGTATTCCTTTCCACAGTCAATGCATTTTTGCATCCGTGAAAACCGATCTTCTAAACATTTTCTCCAATCTTCTCGCGTTAGGTTATTTATTTCATTTTTAAATGCGTCAACCGCTTCTTCGGCCGATGTAAAACGTAAACCCCGTAACTTATTCTTTGCACGCGGAAATAAAAGGAAATCATTAAGTGCTAGCTCTGGACTATACGGCGAATGACCTACTATTTCAGTGTTTTGGGCATTCAAATACTCGGTCATTCGAGCAGCAGAGCGTTATCTTGATGCAAGATGATCCTTCCTCTTGGACGTTTCTCGCGAACATTTTGGAGAACTTGAGGCAAACAAATTGTAGTGTACCATTCAGCATTAACAGTTCGACGATCCTCCAGTGCTACAGTGGAAACATGTCGTCTAGTAATTCCAAAAAATGTGGCGACCGTCTTTTTGTTTCGGCTTTTTTCACGAAAAACTTTTGTTGGAGCCGATTCATTCTCCAAGACCCAAACTGCCGACTGTTGCTTTTCTTCTTTCGGGATCATAGCAGTATATCCACGTTTCATCACCTGTAATGATGTTGTACACCAAATGAGACGATCCATTGTCAAAGCGATCCAGTGTAGATCTGCATCATGCCCACACGGTTTTCTTTTTCAACTGGAGTCAAATTGTGGGGAAGCCAACGGGCAGAAAGCTTACGTACCATCAAATGTTTGTGTAAAATGGTGTCAATTGCTTTCACAGCAATCTTTAAAGTTGCTTGAATATTCCTGGCAGTAACACGCCGGTCGTCTTCAATCGTGTTTCGTACAAGATCAATATTCTGCCGTTTTTGGCTTAGGAGCTCGAAATTTGTCATTTAAGGAAAGTCGACCACGTTGAAATTCATTGTACCACCACTTTACGGTAGCCAAGTAAGCCGACTTGTCACCAAACACCCGATTGATTTCCGCATAACATTCTTTACGGCTTAGGCCACTCGTGAAATTGTAAAAAATCACAGCTCGATAATGCTCTTTATTCAATTCCAGGGTTTCTTGGGGAAAGGATTACTTTAAAATGATGTATTTTAAAGACCTTTAAATATATTTGACAACTTTCACTATAATTAAACTCGTAAACAACTACGTTAAAATGTCAAGCAAAATTTGTTTCACAATATCAGAGCCTGCTAGATAGGCTCAGCGGAAAGAGAACAGCCCTCGTATTTACTTCTTTTTAAAATATCATAAAAAAACTTCACAGTTGTGTGATAGCTGTAGTACATTCAATACTTTTACCTTCCGGTAATTACTATAATTGTTTCTTTGATATTTGCCTCATTCGTCATTTTTTGGGTATTGGAGGGAGTCCTCCTCGCCAATCCAAGACAAATTGATGACATCATTAGCCAAAACTAAACTTAAAAGGAAAGATGATCTTCAAAAAGCTAAATCAGTGTATCCAGTGATTTGTCTCAAAAACTATTCGTTGTATTTTAAGCATATTTCTCCCAAACTTCGTTTGTCCTGTGAATAATATCATGAACAACAATAATCATACCACAATGTTGTTTGGGTTGCATACACTGTCAGACTGTTAGACAAATTACGTCTTTCCCTCGGCATAATAACTTATCCTTATCCATTATTATTAATTTTCATTTTTCTTATATTATCGTTGGAAGTGAACAATACGAAGTTGCCTAACAGTTGGCGTTTCTGCAACCAAGACCACTTGTGCTACGTGCAGAGTCCACTCTGTTATTTCCCATTACGATGTATCCTGCCTTGTAATGCCGAATTTGTGAACGGGCAGCCTTGATACATTTTGTGCTTTAATTAATGATCGATCATGTTCCTCGCATGCTTAGCCAAACTACATTAGTGTGTACATCTGTTTCTTTCCTGTTACGTAATTTACGTTATATATTTTTCTTCGTCACTTTTTTTGGTATCTTATAATAGGTTACTTTTACCAAGAATTTTTTTTGTCCCTGAATGTTTTAAGTTTATAATTTAGTCGCATTGTAAAAAAATATAATATAGAATAGAATTTAGAAATAATTTATTGCACTGCAGGTGATAACTTGAGAGAATGTTGAAAGCTCTACAACAATATTAACAAAAGAACTTTCGTTCTGCGTGAAGGGTGTTGAACGGCAAAACAAACCTTACTCAAGGTGGAAGAAGTTATATTTTTAATTAAACCAACAGGTTCATTTTGGAATACTAAATAATACGAATATTAAACAAAGGCTGCTGCCTAGAAAATCATACAAGCATAAAACAACCTCATGAACTTATCTAATCACTTCAGAAGGAAGTCTACAGTTTCGTAAAATGATTCATTAGGTGCATCTGAGCACGTATCTAGTGTGCCTTTTGTTTGTCATAGTTATACAAGGTGTCTCTGAAACGTCTGTACAAAACGCTACCACATATTTCTGAACCAAAATAGGACTTAACTTACCTAAGCTCAAAACTAGGCTCTAATCTACAAATTTGACGAGTAAAGTACACACATAAAATTTCAAAACATTGGTTCAACTATTAGTTTAATTATATGGAGAAAAGCGATTGAATAAATCTCATTAATAAATAAATAAATACCAAGAGTTTACTTACAAATAGTTTCAAAGTAATGCAAGTTTCCGCGAAATCTATTATTCAATGACTATTTTTCGTAAAAATACCAGATACTTATATTTATTGAATTTAAGTGTGTTTTTTTATCCCATTCCATGCCGAGTCATCTGATTCTGGATCTAGTCGGCGGGGAGACGTTGGACAACCACCAGTGTAATTGGGTGTGTTTTGTGTTGCCTATGTCCTTGTTTGTGAGTTCTGGCTTTACTTCAAACTTTAGTAATCTTTTATAGAGGTGATATTCATACCACTTCCGTATTATGCCGTCCCCATTAAGCTGTAGGTCTGCCTTGGCCCTTGTATAGTTCACGGTATAGACCTGTGGATAAACACCGCTAGCGTCTTAGGTAAGGCAGCCACAGGAAATGTAATTTATTAATATTATTCATATGTGCAGTGACGGTATTGATTGGATCTTTGATTTTAAACTATTGACGTTCAAAACGCTCGCAAAGTAGTGTCTATTGTAATTACTTATTGACATTGCTAGAATGTAGTGTAGGTTAATCTGAATTTTGCTTGATTTACTGTTTCAAGCTACCTTAGACACTCTGGATATTTCATGTGTTGCAGTTACAACCACAAGAACTCCCAAGGATAGTTTATGACACTCACTTGGTACGCGCATGTAGTTTATGTAAAGGTTGGAGTTGGTCGAACACTAAGTATTCCAAAATTCCGTTAACCAACATGCTAAAGCAGGGTAATACTTCCAACTTAGTAGATTTCCAATCTCCTGATGCGCTTGCTGGATATAACTAGGGCCGGCGGCGCTAGACTTATCGACGTCGGGGGTAAGTTTTCCTAATATGCGCCTCCTAAATTATATTATCGGTTAGTAATAATTTAGTCTAGTACTGTTTATAAAAATAAAATATTTACAAATTACTCTTCTATTTGTAAACCGCAATTTTGTTTACATATTCATATTTCATACAAGAACAAAATGTAGGAGCATTATATTATATATTTTATTACAATATCAAAAACGTTACACAATTTATTGAAACACAAAGAGAAGATTGGATATAGAAGCTACTGAAGCTGGTTTTAGAATGTTTAGCCGCTTTAGAGATTTCTTATGCCGTTTTGTGTGTGGCATTTGAGAATCTCATTGCAGCTGCGAATAAATACCACTTAAACATCTGGGGTGTAATTGGATTATACAGTGCAACAGTAAACAAAATATGAAAAATACGCTATAACAAAATAATGTAATAGTTAGTGCTAAAGAGCCGAAAATATCATTAAGGGCCGGTGTTTCAACGCTTCGATAGAAGTCTCTGACAATTGTCAGGCGGTATAAACCAACCCCTAGGATAAATCTACCCGACAGCGTTGTTGCGCCTTTCTATACAACGTATCCTGTTGGTTAGGTATCGGCCAAATTTTTGCACTGGGTCTTTAGGTGTGGCAAGTTTCGTGCAATGGTGTGCAGAAAGGAAAGCATTATTTTAGAAACAGTGAAGTAAACAGAGATAACTACAATTTACTAAGCGTCGAGAGGCTGTGAAGGTCGTCACTCAACGTTACTTCCGTAGTGGGTAGTAAAATATGGGATTTAAATTTGCAATTGTATGTGTAACCTTACAGTCATTTTTCTGCGGTAGCTTTACTAGCGCCACTAATTCAAAAAGAATTTTGTTACAAAACATTAGAGAACCCATGGGGCGTATTGACGCGCGTTGGTAGGCTTGGTGTGGACTGTGCTTTACTATGTACTATGTACGGGGGGAGTTTTTTATGTTATCTACCTAAGTATGAAGGAAACAAGTTAGAGAACAAACCAGATTTTATATTTCAACATAAAAATCATTAACGTTTACACACGTACTCTGTAAAATACGAGGCCAAAGAGTTTTTCAATTCCTCATTCGACAAAAAGCGACGTCCTCTCAAGTGTTTCTTGAGTTTTTGAAAGAGATAATAGTCACAAGGGGCGAGGTTGGGACTGTACGGTAGATGTTGTAATTCCTCAAAGCCGCATTCATCAATTGCTTCTTTAACGATTCGTACTTTATGCACCCTGCAGTTGTCGTGCAGAAGCACAGTTTTGTGGTCAAAATTATTAGGTCTTTTCTCGCGTATAGCTGCTTTCAAATTCATTATTGATTCTTTGTAGACATTCCCTGTTATTGTAGACCTTTTTGGCATATACTCGCTCCATAAAATACCGCCAGCATCCCAGAACTCTGTGGCCATCATATTTCCCGCTGAGAATTGCGTTTTCGCCTTCTTGGGCGGTGCAGCAGAGCCCTTATGAAGCTATTACATGGACTCTTGTTTCGTCGGTGGGTCCTAGTGGTGTACCCAGGTCTCATTCCCCGTTACAATTTTAAAGAAGAAGTCCTCATCTTATTGCCAGAGAAGCAGGTATATCGGAAACATCTGTTTTTAAAATCCTTCATGCAGATTTGGGAATGCAAGTTGTCAGCACGGTGGATTCCCAGACTGCTCATTCCTGAACAAAAATTGTGTAGCCGACAAATTTACGATAATTTAGCGGCTTTATCCCAACTGAAACTTATCGCTCGGCGATCAAACAACTCCAGATCTTCAACTTTCTTTATGTTTCTCCGTGTTCGTGTTTCAAGAGGTCTTTCGCACTTAGGGTCATCCGGAATGGACTCCCTGTCCCATTTGAATTGCTTACACCAAAATTTAGCTTGAAAATAGGACGGGCTAATTTCCCCATATACAGCCACCATTTTCTCATGGATATTCTTTGGATTATTGCGTTCTTGCGATAGAAATTTTATGACGCTTCTGTGTTCAAGTTTTAAATCACTCATTTTTGCACCTCTAACTCTATACAGAAATGATAAATCTTAAGCGAGTTGTATCAAACTTGGAGGATACACTTAAAATGTCACAGAGACTTGACATAATAAAATGATCAGGATAGCATTTTGTTTCCATAGCTAGGTAGATAACATAAAAAAGAGGAAAAATGCTCAAAAAACAAGGCTTTCTTGGATTAAATATCTGAAATAAAATAACAAATATTGTGACCAGAGTGGGCTTAATGACAGGCGTCGGTGTGCTATGCATTAAATATACGTCGGTAGATGTCGTAAACAGAATGAATGTTATGACCAAATATCTTCCTGGACGTTATGACCAGATTAGGCGGTGTATGCAGAGTGGATATTATGACCAAAATGCATTGTAGTTGTCACCTGAGTGGGTGTAATCACTGGTGTCTTGTATATAAAATATATATCGGTCGCATTGATCGATTCGGCGTGAAAACGATGCTGCGCACAGTGTGCAATGGGAGAAAAAAAGTGATTTTTGCAAGTACACCGATTCGCTAAATTTTACATTGTGTTTATTTCTACAGAAACCAATATTTCTGACGGCACCAAGATATTTCAACCATCGATCAACTAACATAATCGTTTCCGCTTCAAAACTTTCAGAAGTTAATGTTCTGTAAACGACAACGAAAAATTTCCGTACTTCATTGTTTTCCCAATTGAAAATTACACTATAATTAGATAATTATGCATTGCCATTAGGTTAAGTATACTTTTGTCAATCTAAAATGGTAACTTGTCTTAGTAATCTCGTAATAATTATTTATTCATTAATAAAGGAATTTACACATATATTTTAACCTTCCACCGAAGTTCTTAAACCTGGCTAGGGCTAGCTAGGCCTTAATTTCTTATTCTTAGTATTTGTCATACTTTATTCTAAATAATAATGTAAATTGCAGCTGCCTAAACAGTAATGGGATAATACCCCGAAGGCTTTCTAGGATATTTTACGTAAAGTTCGTGATTGGTGGTTTGGGTGCCTAATAACCCACATTAGTGCATGATAAGGGTAAAAAATATGAGTAACATGGTAATGTTATTCTAGTCATCATAAAATATCTAATAAGGTAAATGACCATTTATTGACACACAACCATTTATTGACACTCTTCTTTCCAGTAAGTAATACTAAGAAAAATATAACACAAATTTTAAGTTTGCCGCCTTTACAACGTCTCTCGTACTCTTGGCAACACTGCCTCCTACCGGCAAAATTATAACAGACGCCGTGTTTGTGAAATCGCGTTTGTGGTGAACAAGTGCAAAATATATTGGAACATCAAAGTGATTGTTACACTAAATATTAAGGTGAGTTACTCCATGTATTATTGTTTCTCTTGCATGGACTTTTGTTGTAGAACTTACAATTTTTATGGCATGCTCACAAATACTTGTACAACAATAAAACGTCGTAAAACTTAACCCAACTTTAAAGATGTGATTGAAAATGTGCCTGTCAATAATTGGTTTCCTGGAACGACTATTTGTCCAATTATTGACACCCCTGTCAATAATTGGTTTTGCCTTCAGAGTTGGGTTTATTAAACATTGTATTTTCTCGTATTCGGGCGATGTTGCCAAATTTTTCTTTCTTTTTTTTAACCAGTGTAACCAATTATTAACACCCCTGTCAATAATTGGTTGTAAGCTGTCAATAATTGGTTGTCAAAGGTTAATGTGTATTGTAATAGCTGGTTACTTTCAGCAATGGCTACTAGAAAACAATATGCACCTGGAAAGATGGCGCAGGCTTTAGAAGAAGTCAGGCAAGGAGTTCCTGTCGCCACAGCTGCAAAAAAGTATTGTGTACCTAGAACCACGCTTCTGCATAAAAAGCAGGGAAAATCGTCTTTGATTTGCTCGCCAGGTCCAGCCACCATACTTACTTCGGAAGAGGAGACTGGTTTAGTCAACTGGATATTGGCATTGGCTAGAAGACATTTTCCTGTTTCAAAAATGCAGTTAATCGATTCTGTTCAAAAAATTATGAAAGATTCAAACAAAGTCAAGGATTTTAAAAATGATAACAGACCAAGCGATAAATGGTATAGATTATTTCTAAAACGTCATCCCGAAATAACTCCAAGAATGTGTCAAACTCTAACTCCATGTAGAGAAAATGTAAGCGAGGCACAAATCAGGAAATGGTTTAGTGAGATAAAAACTTATTTAGTTTCACGCAATTACTTTGATATTGCAGGAGATCCCACTAGGGTATTCAATACGGATGAGAGTGCCTTTTATCTCTCACCAAAATCAGACAAAGTCTTGGTAAAAAAGGGTGAGAAAAGCGTTTATACTGCCGCAGGTGACGAAAAAGAAAACCTTACAGTTTTGGTTACTACAAACGCCGCTAGACAGATGGCTCCTCCGATGATTGTGTTCTCGTACGCAAGGATTCCTGGACACATAGCTGCCAGCATTCCTGCTAAATGGGCAATAGGAACATCAGAAAACGGTTGGATGTGTGGTCCAACGTTCTATGAATATATTACCAACATATTCAATCCATGGCTTGAAGAGCAGAACATTCAAAAACCGGTCATTCTTTACTTGGATGGTCATTCGTCACACTTAACCCTTCATTTGTCGAATTTCTGCGTAGAAAAAGGAATAGAATTGGTGGCTCTATATCCAAACTCCACTCACCTTTTGCAACCACTTGACGTAGCAGTGTTTAGACCACTCAAACACGCATACAAAAATGAAGTTCAGAAATGGAGGATGGAAAACTTTGGCAATAGGCTCCAAAAACAACATTTTGCTGGAGTTTTTGAAAAATCGCTCAATCATATAAGCGATGAAACTATTAGGAATGGGTTTCGTGCTTGCGGCTTGTGTCCCTTTGAGGTTGAAAATGTTCACTTTGAGAAATTATCAAAGAAAAACATTATTCCTGAACAACCAAAGAAGTTTGAAATATCGCAAAAGGATACATTAAGGGGCCTAGAAGAAAGAATCGATGAAGTCAAGTTAGCAAGTTTCAAAAAATGTTTTTCAAAAAAATCGCACTGGGACGGTGCTATAGAAGATTCAAGTCTTTTTGAAATCTGGAAGACCTTGAAAATTGAAAACCCAGCAGCTACAAAAGAAACGGACACCAACATATCTAAAAACAGACACATTTCGTTTTCCGCCGAAGAACTTTGCTAAAATATAGTCTCCAACAGACAAATTGCTACTATCTCCCAAATCACAATATTCTACATCATTTTCACCAAACAGATCTACATCGTCTGAACTTTGACCACTTTGAACCCATTCCTCTTCTTCTGAGCTTTCACTAACTT
>JABXWE010043037.1:0-13418 GCA_014611495.1 Limonius californicus | reverse complement strand
GGTTTCTTTTTCTATTTCATTAAATTTTTCAAATTTTGCTACTTTAGCTTGTGAATTGCCTAAACTGCTTAAATACCGTAATAAGTACTTTAAACTTAGGTGTTTCCGACACAATTGAATTCTGAAAAAAATTTGCAAATATGAAATTAAAGAACATTAAATTTACGTTTTTTTTTTGTATAAAATATAAATTTTACTACAATAGATAATGGAAGGTCTTCGACTAATCTCATTAACTGATAGGGCTTTCAAGTTTCTGGTCCGTTTAATTCGTCCGGAAAACGAAATATTCTAAAAATAATTAAAGTTACCTCTTTCCAAAATTGACTTATAGCATTAATTGTACCTCAATTAAAGAAGTATCGAAATTGGTGGATTCGGATGGAACATAATCTGAACTTGAATACTGAAAATATTCAGACTCACTATCGAAGTCGTCGTTTTCCGGAGATTTTGATTCCATTTGGACCACCTCAGTTCCTTCACCGACATACATTAATATTTTTAATAAATATATAGCACACGTGGAAAATTATGTTAATTATATTAAAAATAAAAATACTAGGTATAAAAATTTTTAGAAAAACATTTAAAGAAATACCCGACAACTTACTACTCTCAGATTTTAGCAGCCTAAATAGTAAATTTTTAAAAAATATCTTTTATTTTAGAAAGATATGTAAAGAGTAATACTAAATAATCAAAACGCTCACTCAAATCATTTTATTTTTTTTTTGCAAAAATACGCCTCACTACTTATTTAACACTGTAAAAGTTTATGATGGAATTAATACTAATACAGGGTGGGCCAACGGAAAATGGTTTCTTTTCGTTTCTTTTTGTACGACTGATTTGTAAAAAAATGCCGTGACAATTTTGTTTTATAAGGAAGGCGGACAAATGCTGTCTCATCCCCTTGGCTGGGCCGGTACTACTTCAAAGATCTTAAATGGTGATACATCAATTTAAAGGTCTTTCGATTCTTTTTAGAACTGTACTTTCTTTAAATTTAAATTAGTTCTGTTATCTTATTTTTATATATCTCCCTTATTTTTTATTACATATTTTATTATATTATATTATTATTATTATTTGAGTTTCCGAAAACTTAAGTTTCAAAGAGTAGTTTAAAAATAATTGAAAATTATATGTTTTCATAATAATTTATTTAAATGTAAAATATGGCCGAAAGGCAATTATGTCAATACTTTTATTTGTTGCTGAAGGGTTATTTAACTTTGCCTGCTATCCGGTAAAGTAAAGTAAAATAAACTAACGTTAATGTGTAAACTAAAAAGGTAACGTAAAAAATTGTTTTTTTTTATTGTACAATTAGTAGTAAAACGAGATCGCACACGTACACTGAAGGGGTTTAAAGTAAATTTCTTGTTGTATGCAGTCACTAATCAGACAAAAGCGTAAATCTCTCGACTTCTTGTATGAAAATAATCGTATAATTACCACTACTGTCAGTATTAGACCATAGTTTATTTATTATAAAACAATATCGTTAAATTTTAATTAAAAATATAATTATTATTAAAAAACATGAAAACACAAAAAACTATAATTATAAATCATGATAAACCATGCGTACACTAATTCTACAGTGTGTGCGTATAAGGACATGAAATTAAAAACTATGGTAACAATACTTACCAATTTTGTTTCCAATTGCCAATTGGACCAACAATTTTGAACGATTCATCGTATTTCACACATACACTTTCCCGTCAACAGAAAGACTGATTTTAGGAAGCCAGAAACCAACACTCAGCTATATTTAAAAGGCAACACAGCAAGGACTCGTAAACTGCATCATATATTCGCATTTTATACACATGGGTTTCACATAATCGACGGTATGTAAAGGGCTTCGTTATATCAGTCATTTATATTTTTTGTTGTATATGAAATAATCTTACCCCTCTCAGGTTGCCTTTGTCTATAACCTTACAAGTTAAAAATATATTCGACCTGTACGTGCTTATCGCGTTAACGAGACCTGGGCTTCTGAGTGCCTGTTGTATGTACCGGGCTTGGTATCATCCATTGCACATGTATATATATATATATATATATATATGTTGCTATGTACGGCGATTCAAAAGTTGGCCCACGTTGAAAGTGTCAAAAAGTTGCTATGTCATTACATGCCACATACTAATTACCATGTGCAAATTTCGATTATAACTGTCTTATATAATTAAAAATCATAGCACAATATTAACGTCAGCTAGTTCAAAACATGAAACTATCATCACAGGATATACAAGAAATGTCTCCTCTCGTGGCTTCTACTCGAATACACAAAACTCTAACAGCACCAACCTTTTTACTGAAGATGGGCATACTAAATGCCCCTGGGAAGCTACTCCTCAAGCGCCAAGACTGCATTCATCTCATTCCAGGTTGGTTCCACTTATTGTAGACAACAGGCTCTTCCTAACACATCATGCTCAACCATTTCCATAGCGTCGATTAAAACTCACATTTGATCTGATTATATTTTATTCTCTTATTAAATTATTACATTTCTTTTATCATATTTCAATTTTACAATTCCAAAAAAGATAAACCAAAACCCCAAACATAAACACAAAAACAAAAGTTATCCACAATTTACCTTGACTACCAATAGAATTCAAAATTATGACAGATGGGAAAATTATAATACTGTCAAATCCCAGAACTTTTTATCTTAACTCTTTTTATCCATGTCGTGTCTTCTGCTCTTCTTACATGTCCGTACCATATCAGTCTTTTCTCCTCTATATATTGTAATGTATTCTTTTCTACATCCATTCCCCTAAGCATTTCTTCATTTCTCACTCTATCTAACATTGTAATGCCACAGCACCGTCTCCAGTATGCCATTTCCGTCGCCGTAATTTTTGGCCTATTTCTTATATTTATTATCCAACACTCCGGTCCATTGGTCATGATACTTTCAATAAATTATAGCATGGAATATTCTGGTCTTTGTATTTTTCAAGATGTGGTTATCCCATATTATTGGATGTAGCTGTTTAATGCAAGCCCTTGTTTGTCCAAGTGTACTGTTTATTTTTTCGTCTGTTGTTCCATTCTTAGTTATCGTGAACCCCAATTATTTGAATTGTTCTGTTCCTTCTATTTCGACGTTGTCCTCTATCTCTAGATCTTTCTTTTCTTCCTCTCCTACTATGAGATATTTTGTTTTGTTATATTTCCAAGCCCGATTTTGTGTACTCTTCTTTCAATTTTCGTAACCTAAAACTTAAATCATCTTCATCTTGTGCTATCACGACTTGATCGTCGGCAAGGCATAAAGTATAGAGGTGCTCGTCTCTGATTGACACTCCCATGCCTTCATATTTCCTTTTCCAGGTGTGCAGTGTATTTTATAGAAATATTTTGAATAAGGTTGGTGAGTTAGAGCAACTTTGTAGTAGACCTTTTGATGTTTGAAAGTCACATCAGTTTTCCTCCATTTTTTATGCTGATTGTGTTATTTTTATACAAGTTCTATACAGCTTTGATAAGTGTTGCGGGTATTTCGATTTCCGTCATAGCATTCCATAATTTATTTCTCGCTACTGTGTCGTAAGCCTTCCTGAGATCTACAAATCCTCAGTGAACGAATTTATTCTTTGCTCGTTTCATTTCTATTAATTGCTGTAGGATATAAATATGGTTTATGCATGATTTTCCGACTGTAAAACCCGCTTGCTCTTCTCCTATTTTCGATTTTATGCAGATTTCGATTTTGTTTATTATGATTTTCCCATGTATTCTCCCCATTGTTGCAATCACACATATACCTCTATAGTTTTCACGGTTTTTTCTATTACCTTTCTTGAAAATTGATGTCATATATGCGCTTTTCCATTCGTCGTCGTGTGCTAAACAAAAAATATAGTTAAAGTAAAGAAAACAAAGTCTTTGCTTTAATAAATACTTTTATCAGATTTCTCACTAATAGTGCATATTTTTCCATTTGAAGAATCATTATTAGTAATAGCCCCTACATATGCATTAATTAATCCCTTAATATATGTACCCTTTAGGTAGACACATACATTTCGTAATTTAAGTTGACAACAAGCGTTTATTCTACCCGTTTATTTATTGTTCTACTTCTTCTGTAAACCATCTTTGCACTTGCCGGAAAGGAGGCGAACCTAGCCCGTCGAACAGCAGTTCCTCTGTACAATACGGCACAACCGGAACCGACGGCTTAACATGTGCTCCGAAGCAAGACCGGTTGCATATGCCATTATATCGCTCCTGTCATATCCATGTTACTACACAGTGCTGACCAACGCGGATTTCTCTACGAATTCCGTTTGACCATAAGCAACAGATTATGAATAACATAATAATAAAGTTATATAAATTGCATCATTCCATATTTTATAGTAACACTGTTTCAAAATCTCATATTCAAATGATATATTGACCAACTCCAAAATTTTTGCTGCAAATAATCGTTGAAACAAATTTTGAACTATAACAATTAATCTTGCGAAATACCTACCCAGCCTTAATTCCACTCACGAGAAATATCAACTGCGTGCAAAAGTTGTGATTTATTTTAAGAAATCTTTGCCATAGCCTGCAGCAGGTATTAGTTTCAAATTGGTCATTCTGGGCGTGTTACCGCCATCGGAGAATGTGAACGTGCACCACATATATCACTATTGTCGACGAGTTGCAGGTTCATCTAATGCATCACATGTTCCAATCCAATTATTATGTTTCTCATATTGATGTACTCCAACAAGGTGCTGATCACGTTATCGAGAAGTTATCTAATTGATAAATACGGTTATATACACATGCAATATCGTGTTGTAGGTTAAGGCAAGTTTATCACAATTCTCTTATGCACAGGAATTCATTTTTTTTTATTAAAATACAATTATGGATTGAGGACAAATTAAGAGTGAAAAATATTTATTGGTTACTGAATATATGAGAGATTGTTTTTCATAGCTTACTAGCGACTTGCATTTTACACATGCCACTACAATTGTTTGTGCTAAGTCTAGATATGATTTAATTTAATTATGAAATTATATGGTTTTAGAGAGATACATATATAACAAGCCTAGGTCAATTGAAAATATTTCAGCTTAATTATTTATCAGCGAGGTATTCTAGCTAATAAATGTTCTCTAAAGCAGAAGTATTTACACTTCCCATGTTAAGCTGTAGGTCCTAGGTATGTACTACTAAAACGCACAACACAGTCATAAGAGGGATCAAGTACTCAAAGAGATTAGTATCTATTCTACGGTCTATAGCTATGCGGTCGCCATACTAGAAATACAATAAAAATAATTCAGCAAGAAGATGCAATCCGTCTTACAAACGCTGTGGCCCTTTATTATTTGATTTAACTTTAATAATTATTAAATGGCGGGATCTGTTCAACAATCTAATGATTATTCATCGTAAGACAAAGTCTGAAGATGATATTAGATGTAATTTTGTAAACGATGCAATTAAAATTATGAATGTAGGAGGAATTAATCTTCAAATACCAAATTAGTGTTAAATGCTGTCATAGAACAAACAGGAAACTTCATTGTATGTAGAATATTAAAATTCAACAAGACATACTATGATTTGTGATTTGTTCCAAACAATAACCAATTAGCGTCTGTATTAAAGAAACAGAAGGCTGTAATGGTTAATCATCGGCGGTCTCAGTACTACTGTTTCAGTTACTAGCCAGTATATCTAGATGTATTTCCATTAGTGCTTCAAAGAATGTTTTCGCGTATTATCTCTTCTGCGACATCTATTATCTGTCTTCTCCAATTGGCAAAACAGTGTTAAACTTTTATTGTGTAAATATTTCTAATTGAAGATCAAATAACGAAGATATGGTGTTATAAATATCTAAAAGTTATGCAAGATTTTACAGTTTTACTTTTTCAGGGAAAACCATTACCTACCAGGGTAGCCTTGTGTCCCTACTACTATTGCATTACGAAAACAGTCAATAACACATAAGTGATTTTATTGAATTGTACGAGAGAAACAGTTCTAGAAACGTCCCACAATTGTTCTCTTTCATAAAGTACCTGGAGTTCGGTTTTTGATAAACGTTGTTCTAAAAAGGATGAATAACGGCGAATATTGCTTATTTAAAAGATTGCTTATTTTATTTATGATGAGGCTCTTTTCGATACCTGACTGTTGCCTGCGCGATTTATACTGAGAGTGGATAAGGTAGCCAATTAATGCCTGCTTTTCAGCGTTCAGAACCCGACTACCCCTCTCCCTCTTTCATCTGCGCTGCAGTCAATATTCTGTCGAAAAGATATGCTGCCATCGCCTAGCTGGCTCGTTTTCTGTTCCATTACAGGCATATTTATCTTATCGTATGGTGTATATGTGTAAAATACAAATTACTTTAAAATTACAAAGGAGAAAAGTATAAAATGGATTAAAATAAATATTTTTTTTTTAGAAAAAAAGAAATAAAAATTGAGAGGAAGTGCTATAGCTCCTTGCCGGCCTCGGTGGTCTAGTGGTTAGCGTATTTGCCTTTGGATCCGAGGGACGCGGGATCGAACCTGGACAAGGTCGGCGAGATTTTTCTAGCGGGGAAAAATCTGAAAATGCGCCTTCTGTCGGATAAGAAGTAAAGCCATAGTTCCCGTGCCACTGCGATGTGTGACACGTTAAAAATCACTACTGGAGTTGGAATTACCCCAGATAGGCAAAATTCTTAGTTAAGGTGTACAATGGGCCATATGGCCTAGGTGTATAGAGATGCTTGGAAAACCGCGTCCTAGATCTCGCTCTTTCAAAGCAAGCAAGCAAGCAAGCTATAACTCCTTGGCTCATTGTAGCAAACCGTCATTAGTATGGTTCACATTTACCTAATACACATGAATTAAATATTTTAATATTACATAGTAAGCATTCAAAGAACGTAAAGGGATGATATTAATATTGCAATATATCCGCTTTGATTTAATACATTTTTTCAATCGCGGCTATTGTATATGTAGCTTTTACAATTTTAAAAGATTCAAACAAATAGAACCAAGTCAGTGTTGACATGCAACTCATTTAATGCAGTGTGCAAACATAAATCGCACTTGGGTACTTAAAAACGCATAAATGAAAGGTGCTTGCCTGTATGGTAAACGTATACAGCGCATTAATCAAGTTTCATGAATCGTGATATGTAAAAATGAGCCCCTACGGAACGCATCGGTATTGTCCACATCACACACGTCAAGTCCAGTCACGTCAGGTTAGTCCCACCAAAAGCAATTTATCGATAGAATGACAGGGGTGCCCTAATCAACTCTGATTTAAAAATCTATAAACTTTTGGGTGCTAAATAAAACTGCTGATGATATTTGGCACTTTCTACAAATTTCCAATATATCCTGTTTGCTCGGGCCCTCCAGCCCCACCCTAATATTTAATAGACTACAAACCCTTTATATAAATAAAGGTGAATTCAACAATAGTGATTCGTATTGATTTCAGATAAAAACTATTCCACATATATATCGAAATAAAAAATATGCTTCATAATACTGCTAACATTCTTCCTCATTAAATCGATAATAATGCAGCTTGGATCAAATTAAGTATTATAGCATTGCGTACTCGATAAGAGATACAAGATCAGTTAAATGGAAAAGGCATGTACATTAATGAGGCCAATTTAATGGTGAAGATTAGGAAGCTGTCCGTGGATGGTATCCACCACAAGCTATTGTAATAGTACTTTGATTGTTAGGAAACAAAATATTAACTGTACTGAAAATATTAATGCTATACATACTAAGAATACCAGTAACAACAAACATTTAACATGGACTTGTTTTCTTTTTAGATACTGGGCTAGCTTATATTTACCATGAAAATAGTAGTAATTTGAAACAAAATTGTCTTGGTTCAGAATACAATTTATAGCTCACAGATAGTGGTTGACAGTGATAAAGCTGATGTACTAATTAATACACACTGACAGTTCTGTGGGTCGTGTAAAATGTGGTTTATTTCTATTGCTTTCTTGGATAATTTAGATGTAAACTAAAATATTAACAAAATCAATGTTATTTTTAATTTAAACGTGGGATGTTTGTTATATATGTTTAACGTTACAGTTTGTACTACAATTTTTTTTGTTTCTTGTAAATCATTCACTTGTTTTTACAAGTGGTGCAGTCAAGACGTACCAGATTAAAAAGGATATTATAAAATATTTTCCACGGTTATGAAAATAAGTATATCAAATCAAGTAATCAAATATACCTAATCTTTCCATTAGAAAAGGCGGGCTGTTCTTTTGGAAAAATAAAATCATCTTTTCCAACCGATGTTATGTCTAGTACTATTTAATATGCGACACCTTGTATATGTTATGTTGATTATTCATTTTATAGTACCTACATTGCAAAGTACATACAAAGAAAATGAAAGCTTGAAAGGTCACTAATTTTTGTTTTGCTTGTACACGCCATATTTAATTGTTATATATCAGAATGGTGCACATTTTACTAAATTTAACTATGTTTTCCATACTTTTTTGGATAATATGAATATTACAATTAAAACAAAATTTCTCAACATCGGGTTCTTTATAAGGCATCTGGCGTTCATTGAAGAGCAAACACATTTTGAAAATGTATTTTGCAAAAAACAAGCTCTGCTAAACTTTGTAGAACATGTAGGAACGTTTGTGGAATAATATATTTTTTATTGGTTGTCATGTCAGTAAAGCAATTAATTTAATTTTTGAAGTAAAATGGTCAAATGAAGTTTATGTAACATTAAGTTGCCATTAAAATTTGCATGCTCTGTATTCGTTGGGGTAACCGCTGGTATTAAAATAGATTGCTGTAAACACCATTTTCAGATGTACACTACTTGGACTTCACTAAAACAATTAATGTGACACTCTTCAAATAATAAGCTACACGGTTTCGGAATTATATGGTATCACACATCCTCGAAAAAAACAACATAGTCATTTTTATAACAAAAATAGAAGTAAGCAATAAACGTATAGTTATATAATTGACTAATGTTAGCAGTCTATTGCGATACACAACCCCTATGTTGATGGAAACTTATGCGTTTGTAAACGTATTATTTAAAAACAATATACATATTATCTAATGTTTTAGTTCAAAAGAATATGTTCCTCAGTCGTATTAAATATATCATCAAACCGAAATTCAAAATTTGATGTATATTTAAGAAAACCGAAACATATTTTTTCCAAAAGGTCACTACATCACTGGTAATGTTGAAAGGTCAATACAGTTTTTAAAAACCAAGCAGTTGTATTCAAGAAACATACACCAAACATTTTTGGTTTTAGCCATAACATCTACACGGTTTCAATAAACATATTTTCTATCCCCCTTTACAATATAGAGAAAGTTACTACAAACACCCTGTAGATATATATCCAAGGAAGATGCTAAAATTGCGAACGCCTGAGGGCTTCAAGCTGAAGGGAGTTGGCTTGTGAAGCAAAGTCAAGGTAATTGCTTTCCTTTCCAACTAATCGTTCACCTATTTCGCTTTATTGACAATTTCGTACAATTTAAAATTTGTGTTGACGAAAAGAAAATTATCAATCCCTTAACCTGACTTTCATCTGATTTTTCCGTGGCTGTTACTACGCCCTTTACATTCCCATAAATAAAACTAGAAAAATAGCACGCAAGTTTTGCCAACTTAACTTTGCGTGTAAAATATATTAAAGCTGTCCAGAAGATTATTATCGCGCCATACAAATGTCCTAACATTTGACATTTGTAGTGACAGTGTAGCAAAAGCTCCAAGAGCCTTGTCTGTTTGATTAAATGCCTCCAGGCTCCCCTGCACAAACTTAGCTCGCGTCCCTCTTCTCATTAGACCTACCGTCGCCCTATTACCGCACTCTAAAAGGTCCGTCGGAATGGTTTTGTTCAGGAACGGTCGCCGGCTACCTATTGCACATGTATTTTTTTAAGTGACTTCAAAAGCTTCATTGTTTAACCTTTTAAGCATCTTTTGAACTCTTTTGTGAAGTTAAAATGTGGGTTTGCGCGAAAAGACGACAGAATGGAATAATTTGTTTTTCGTATAAGCTTTATGGACTTACTACAACCGTATCGGCTTATACATATTTATGATATACTGAAAATAATTTTACTTATTGATTGATCGCTTAATGCTTACAGGGAAACGAAAAACCCAAATTATTCATATAAAGGTGTAGCATGGGCTGGAGGATGGCTTGAAAGAGCGAGATCTACGCGGTTTTCCAAGCATCTACACGGATATGTACGCTACATCTAGTAACCAAAATAGCCCATAGCTACTAGATAGATAGATTTCTTAATTTTAAGGACATACTATGGATTAACTTTCTGTACACTTTTGTAGCATTACACATATGTTCTATATTTAAGTGACATATCCTAATGATATCGTACACACTCCTCAAAAAAGGTTTAGGAATCAAGAAAGATGAAGGAGCGAAAGTAATAGAGAGGATCATAAACCATGTAAGGTTTTACAAACTGGTAACTATTGATAAAACTTTACATAAAATTTTTTTTGTAAATGGTTGTTGCATCACTTGCTCTAAATATACCACTGGGGTGTTAAGTGACTGATATGTGATAAATTACACCGGCAGAGAAATTGTTCATTACATCTTCAAGAATTACTCGAAGTTGAAAGTCTTAATCGACAAATAGAAATAGTCAGCTAACTTGTTCAACATATATATCAGATCAAGAAGAGTTTTATAACAGTAAGATGTTCATATACATTAACAAGAAAAAAAGGAAGAATAGTGTAGTATAATAAGAAGTAGTACGCATTTTTTGATTATAATTGTTATATTGCTGCGTACTTAAATATGATTTTTTGGCCTCCTATGGTACATACATGCTGTCTTTATCTCACATCGTATACTTTCCGCCTTCTTGTTTTCTTTGATGTTACTGCCCCACTTAAAAAAATAGTAGTTAAAATACAGCCATAACTCTTCTATTAAGAATGCCTACATACTAACTGCCTGCACGTGTTTTAAATATAAAATAGCTTACCTAACTGAACATTGCCGAAAGGGCACTTGACCCTTTTCGGTAATGCAATTAGCAATTTATTTACTCTACTGTATACGTATGTATATTTAAACTGCTTGCCGAAAATGAACATTAGTGTATTCTGGTTTAAGTAGAACACCCTCTTTATACAGTTGCATATTTCTAATAAGATGTAAAGAAATAAATAAATAAGTGATTAATTTACTTGTTAAACTATAATCAAAGTACAATCATGTTGGTTAGATTGCGATCAGAAAGCCAATGAAACGAGTGAATTGCGTCCTGAGTATTTTCACGAGTTACATTAAATATTCCACTAAAACGGGCAGCATTAAAACAGGCAATGAACCATTACCATTTTCGCTTTTAATTCAAAAACAGCTTTTCACATATTTATGAGAGTGTTGTCCGCCCAGTAACTCATCTCGCAATATCAGTTTGTGACAAATACAGAAGGAAAAACAAAATTGGGGTTTCTATGAAACAATTTTTGTATTTTACATAAACTACAAATGGACAAAACCTGTAACTGTATTACACCAATCAGAACACCCTAATTGAAAGCAGAATAAATTCGCGCTTGCGAGGAGTAGTTGGGTTTTAGCTTGTTCTCAATATAGAAAAATTGCCACTACTGGACATGGATTTTTCTAATTACAAATACTAACTTGGTGCAAATTTATATTTGTATAAATTATTCCGTTTAGAATACTATTGTGATAGATATACAGGCAACATTTTTCTATATACATTTATATGTTAAAAGTATGCTACATATTATAAATTTCTCTATTTTTTATCGAGATTCTTGCTTATTCATCTGCACACCTAGATTTTTTTAGTGTTCAATTAAAGGGATCATAAAGTGACCTGGCTATTTAAAAATAAATATATTTTTTTACATACATCTGCAAGGCATTATATTCCTTATTCCTTATACCTTATGGGGCTTAGGGCCATCTACTTGAATGCTGGAGAGCGAACTGCAGCCAATATAAAAGCCAATGCGTGCAGTATACCACAAAATAATTAAACTTTTGGTAGATGCAGTTTGCATTTTCTTAAATCCAGCTATTGTTCAACATAATTCTTTATTTAAATTAAAAATTGTTAGATATAGAACAAAAACTCCATCTTAGTGATGACCAGACACTTTAGAGCTGCTTGTGGAGCGCTTATAAAAACATCTTGAAAAACTTGTATGAATCCGCTCGGGCCTGTTCAGTAATTCAAATAATCACTTTCACCCGGTGCGAAAAACTAAGAAGCTCATACGAAGCTCGCAATCCCTGCGGATGTTACGTTTACATTATTATTATTCTTCCTATAGGGTGTGGTTCAGGCCGACTATACTGAAGCTCGTTGGCTTAATGTATCCCCTACGTACTGGCACTATCACCGCTGTATCCCTAAATGTTGTTACCAGAGCCGCTTTATTCATTAGGCCGACTAGACACAGTGCCTAAGGCTTACGAACTTTTTTGAGCCTGTGAACCTTTTAAGGCCTACAATATTTTACTTGAAAAATACGTAAATAATAAATCCCATAGTTCACGATGCATTAAACTTTGCGAGTATATTCAAGATTCATAAGTTGTTTTTCGTGCGTGAGAACGATGACATTAGTATAAAAATAATAAAAATATTGGACACTCAGACCTCTAGAACTAACAGTGCCTACGATGATGTTAATGCGACCCTGATTATTGCTCGGAAACAAGTTTTTATATTCTAGAGTAAACAACAACTGTAACAAATAAACTTCACTTTGACAACAAATAATTATAGTCAATATTATAAAGTATATGGTTTAAGTAGTAACACGTTTTTTTTTCCGACGTTAACTCTTATATAAAATGCTGAATTATAACTATGTATATTAATGTTGGTGTATGGCTATCATTTTTTTTTCAAAAATGTGTTAATGCATTTAGAATAGCTTACCGGTGGCGGTATGGACTATTGGTCAGCGCTTTAGACTTCTTCAGTGTAGAGGTGCGGTTAATTCCCAGTACCGAAACATCGGATATTTACAACCGTTATTCCTGCAAAGCAATGATAAACTAGCCAGGTAATGTTCTCGTGGTTTGGAGTTCACATTAAGTTGTAGGTCCCTTAAGTGTGTGACATAACACAGGAATAGGAGACAAGATTTGCGTCTCTCTAATGCAATATACCATTCGATAGGCGATAGATGGTCCCACTTTTAGAGATCGCGTTAAAAGGTGTAGGAATCACAGAGAAAGCATGCTACCAAAAATCGATTTATCTATCCACATTTCATAGATGAAAAAGTTAATGGTGATGGAAAATATTCAGTTTGTGAATTATTAACAAGAATTTAAT
>JABXWE010043036.1:0-10691 GCA_014611495.1 Limonius californicus | reverse complement strand
TATGGCTGCTATTATATTATTATTATTATTATAACACGTTATCATACTAACATTTCGCCACCAGTCCGTCAGAATGATCACCGAACCCCTACGGCTTCGAGGGGGGAAGCGGGCCGCCGGGTGCGAGAATTTAAAAATTACAATATTAACTCAAAGATTATAAATTCATTCGCAAACTTCCCATTTAAGCAACTATTACAAACATACTATCAAACTCCGATAAGAGGTCAAGGGGCATTTATTTTCGACTCGGGTTTCATTCATATTTCAAATTAATAACCGCGGCTTGCTCGTTACCATCCTAAACATGCATCACGTCACCAGACGCCATGCTGCCCGCAGCCAGCAGCCCGATAACTGGCACTTCATACTTATCATTTCAACAAACAACGATCAAGTTATCCCGTAGCCCTGTGGATTCTTGCATCGGCTCCCACGCTAGAGGACCTCGCATCGATTCCCCGCTGCGGACTCTCGACTACTTTTCATTTACTAATATTACGTCACACTCTCACACACGGGTTGCATACTCGACAAATATTATACTCGCTCTCTCTCTCTCTCTCTCTCTCTCTCCCTCTCTCTTCCCACTACCACACCTTCGAACATTTCTCTTTCGTTCCTCGAAGGGCGTGACCTTTGATCCCCACACGAAGAAGCCCTTACACATGCCCTTATGTGCCATCCAGCTTCGAAAACCATCGTAGATTCATAAAATTTTAACATGGGATTTCCCATAAGAGCCCTGGGCTAGAACCGGCTTTTTCTATCTACTCATTTATTCTCCATACCTCTGCTCCATATGTCACTATACTCTTCCCCAGTGCATTGTATATATTAATTTCTGTTTTTGGTAATTTCCTTGCTCCACCAAATTCCATTACGTCTTTTAGTTACGGTTCGTCCATCCGCTATTCGTCGTTTTATTTCTTGCGTATCTTTCCCATCCTTGTGTATTTTTATTCCCAGGTATTTGTATTCTTCGCACGGTAATATTATCTCGTTATTATCTAGTTGTAGATTTTGTGACGGACCTCCAATACAGAGATATTTGGTCTTATCTATATTAATGTTAAGCCCCCATTCTGTGTATTCATCTTTCAGTTTTCGTGTCTTGTATTCTAAATCGTCTCTGTCCTGAGCTGCTAATACTCTAATGGAATTCACAACTTGTGACATATCATTGAGGAGTTTTTTTTGACCATCTATTCCTTTTCAACTTCAAATTAAGAATAATCAATTTCAAATAGAGATTTTTTTTAAGTTCGGTTTCGAGAGTAATTATAACAATAGCTTTATATGTTTGTCTGCTGTTGACAACAACGTAAATATACATACAATAAAAGATGAAAAGCATCAAATTTTTTAAATTTATTTAAATGTATCGTAAAATGTTAAACAAACTAAGGTTACAAATTAAACGAACAACGGTAATAACACTGAAAACGAATTAGAAAACAAGGTCCACCATATTTAATGCGTCTGGTATGTGTCGTTGAATATGGGCAACATATCTGGCACAATGGGCTACTGTAAGTTTTAAAATATTTTCCTTTATAATGTTTTCCAAACTTTGTTGACGAAATTCAGTTTGAGTAAGGTTAGCTCCCAAATCACCAGCTAGAATATTTGGCATTTGAATAGCTAAATCTGGTTTAACATATGCCTTTAAACTTGACCAAGCTTGTTCGATGGCATTAAACATAGGTGAATATGGGCTTAATCTTAGCAAATGATTTTCAGAAAACTCATCTTCTTGGAAAACTTCATCAATAGCAGCATGGCACGGCGCGTTGTCTGTGACCAGGACTACGAGCGTCTGATATATAAGTTGGGCATTGCGAATACAGTGTCGAACAAATTCTTTAGCTTGCGGCTTTTTAAATGCCCCCCGTTTGATTTCGTGGTATATGAGACCCATAT
Source organism: Limonius californicus (assembly GCA_014611495.1). Classification (NCBI taxonomy): domain Eukaryota; kingdom Metazoa; phylum Arthropoda; class Insecta; order Coleoptera; family Elateridae; genus Limonius; species Limonius californicus. Next base: position 8,768 of record JABXWE010043036.1, on the reverse strand, counting down.
TCCCAATACATCCAATGACGTGGATATTTGCGCCTTTGCTATCAGCCGAAATGTAAGTGCATCGTTTTCCTTTTTTTGATCTTCCTTTGCGTTGCGATACAAATAAATTAAAATTAGTCTCGTCCATATTAATAATAAGGATATTTTCTGCCTGATATTCTAACAATTTTTGAACATACTCACGCCTCCTTACTTTGTTTTCTTCACTATTTGCTCTTTCAGGTTCTTTTCTAATATCTTTTAAAGTAAACATCATACCATCTAAATGTTTTCTCACACATTCTTTGGAAACATTAAGTTAATAATTTGTTAGAAGTTTCTGTGTTATTTGTTTTAAGGTTATTCTAGGATTTTCTTCGATGCACTGTTCCATGTAAATCCGGTGTTCATTAGCAATTTTAGATCTGCGTTTACCACCACGCTGTTTTTCTTCATCTGCTTGATTTTTTACCCATCGATATGCGGTTGAAGTCTTTACTCCTAGTGTATTTGCAAGTTCTCTCCAGTTTCCATTATTATTATACACAACACATATTTGCTTTTTAACATTAAGAGATTCACGTTTTTTTATGTAAGGCATCTTTAACAATGCGCGAATACTGTAAATGACATTACTTAATGTTTTATGTTGTTTCGTTTCGTCGGCATGCAACAATCCACCGCTTCTTCAAATCACTTTTAGGAGAACTAAAATACTTGATATCGGTACCTTTCGTATTTAGGTTATTATTTTTACAGGAAACTATCGCACAACTTAGCATTTTGGATAATAAGAGACTTTCGTATTTTGTAGATTAAAAATCAAAGCTTAAAACCGCTAAACAATGGTCTCAACACAATAAATCTCACGTAACTGTATTAACTAAAATGCTGTCGTGCTTATGTGACTTCATGGGCAGAACGATCGAGTTTTAAATTCTTACCGAGTATACCCGTATAATATCGTGGGCACACACTAGTTGAGCCCGGGGGTCACTTATTAATCCGGGTCGTCGCGCAGTCGTAGGTTAGTTGAGTCCCGGGACGGTTGTTACGCTAATGAGCTTAGTGCCTACCTTTATTATCTGTAGCTTATCCTCCCAACAAAATAAATACAACATTTAGGCCTTTTTAAATTTTTTATTGAATATTAGCAAAATTCTTTGAAATATTTAATGTTTTGACTTAAATCTCTAAGATAATATTTTAATAAAGTCAAAATTAGTTATAGCACCATTATTCAACTCCTCGATTTTTTGTCTTTAAAACTTTTCTTTTGTATACCACTACGCCTATAAATTATTTTGTGCACATGGACACAATAATATACAAGTTGAGATTCAGAAATATAGATTATTATGCATACCTCTTCTAATCATGCAAGCGCTTTTATAATTAACAGTTACCGCCGGCGCATGACAGCTTTAACACAGCAATATAAAGAAAGTCTTATAAAATGAAATATTTGTTTAATAAGATGTCTAGGCGGAAGGAGAGTCAAGATCCGGGTCAAGTTCCTTAACACCTTCCTTCTTTAAGAAATTGACGTCCTCGGCAAGAACTTCCTTTTCTTCCTGTTGTAGATCGGAGAACTGTTGGGGGTCATCTTCAGAACAGTCCGTTGTAAGCAGATTCATTGGTACAGGCGAACTCTAAACTTGAAAAGCAATATAAGTAATATGTTTAAAATGGATGTCGATATCAGTGATACAGTCATGTGACTTGTTTGAATTTTTTCATTTAGTATGAGTGGATCAGAAAGGAGGGGTTTGAGATCCACATGTAAGTTATTGATATCTTTAAGATGTCTAGTATACAAATTTATTTTTCATAGAAGTTCAGGTTGATAAACACTAACGTTCATTATAGGTCGAGTTTGATTATTAAGTGAATACTCAACACTGTCCAGTATCACGCCACATTGGGACGTTATCAGTACACTATGGCGAGAGGTTTTCCGGACGATGGTTCCTACGCACTTTTCCAGGATATCTTTCGTCTCTGATGTTAAAACTAGGAGTCCATATGTTGTCTGTTGCGCGACGCTGTATCGAGGAGTAGTAGCAAATCGACATAATGTGGGAGTATGCAACTGACAGTCTGTAGGTAGAAGGTTGCTACATATATTTCTGGAAGCGGTCCTTTGACAATTTGTGGTCCAACGGTCTTCTATATCTGATTGTAGATACTAAGTAGCAGGTGGAATTAAAATTACGTGATCGTTGGAAGGTATCGGGTATACTTGGGATACGTTATATTGTACAGGACTAAGTATAAGAATTTTGTGAACAAAAAGTATAATATTGGAAAATGACAAGACTTCGAAAGGATGATGTTCATGTATGTGGATGAGCATGTTAGGATTATAATGTTGAGTAAGCTCTTTTTGAATTGATGAAAGGTCTGAGTAGGAGATAATTTCTAAGTTGGGGATCTCGAAAGTCGTCAAAGTGATGGCTTGAATTATTTAATCCGGTTGTCTATTGAAATTATCAAGTATGTATTTTTGAACGAACACATTACTGGTGTAGTATTGTGTTTGTTGTAAGTTAATAATCTCGCTGTAAATGTCCTTTTGATTGGAAGCTAAAGTTTCAAGATTTTCCTTTTGATGTAATATCAATCATTATCGTAATCTCATGGGATATTCGGGTATTGATCTTACGATCATTATCAAAGAGGGAATTAAAATTAATATTAATTTCGTGCAAATCATTTCGGTCTAACTTACCAGTGAAAAAACGTTCCAAAACCATCAATCAAACTTCTTTCAAATCGAATATTTTTGCTAAAATGGCATTTTGTTTACTTTTTCGGGGTTATGACAGATTTTATTTATACTTTCATTGACAAGAGATAGATCATGACGTAGGTGCGTTTTACAGGATTCGAATGGAGTTCCTTGAGGAAAGTGAAAATTTTTTTTTCAGCAGTCTGGTCATAATTGAGTATGTATTGGGTGCTCAAAAGTATGCTTTTATAGGTTTCGAGAATTTGGTCAAGATCAATTGAAAAATAAAATTTGTGATGGTAGTTAAGAGTTTTTGGAGGTCCTTGGTATTCAAGAAAATAACCAGGAGTAGTTAAAGGCTCAGTTGTCATTGGCTGGCTCAGCAAAGGGCCGTGAATTAGGGCCCATCTGTAGTAAAGAAAATCTTATATGTTTAAGATTCTTTACCGGTAAAGTAATAACTTTGTTTTTCTTGTTACAGGCAACTATTTTTTTTTTCATTTTGATCCAATAGTTTTATCTTTCCAAAGATTGGATTTCCTTTCGGAGTTCTATAGGGGGCGTTTACAAATATATCAGTGGCTTTAATGGTAGTGATTTTGGAGTCGTTTTATTTATTAATTTTATCGATTGTCTTTTTTTGCTTTTAGGGTTGTTGTTTCTTTAATTTCGTTAATGAAGGGTAGGAGTTCTAGTTGTGGCTTTTCTACATAAAATGTATAGTTATCAGGTGATAACGAGAAATCTATTTCATGGGTGTAGGGTCCATAAAGGATACAAAATGGTGAGTAACCCGTTTGTGAATGAATTGATTGGTTATATATGAAAATAGCGGTAATCATTTGGTTGGCAGGAGTTTCGTTCGGGTCATTAATATTTAGTATTCTTAATTTTTCGATTAAGGTGGAGTGTAGGCGTTCTACAGGAGAGTTACAGGAAAGGTTGTGGGCAGTGGTAAAATGTAAAGCGATATTCAATAATCGACAATAATCTTTAACGATTGAATTATTGAATTCTCCTCCTCCGTCACATGTGATTTTCCTGGACCTATTATGATAAGAAAATAATGTTTTAATTTGCTTACTACGTTTTGGGCAGTGGCTATTTTTAAATTGTAAGCCTGGGCATATCGCGAAAAAGAATCGATAATCGTTAGAAATTTAGCTCCTTGATATTGGTAAGTATCTGTAAATAAACAATCGAACGATTTGTTAGAAATCGTGGGTCCTTGGAATGGTGGGTTTAAGGGCCGTCGTTCGTATTTGCTTTGTTGACTTAGGTCGTAGTTGTTAATGTATTTTTCAATTTTTTCTTTCAAGTTCAGAAAATAATAGGTATGTTAATTTTAATTGTTGATAAGTTTCGTTTACTCTGTTGTGGGTTTCATTATGGTAATTAGAAATAATCTGATATTGTTTTTAAGTATCTTCGATATTTTCCAGAAGTAGGTTGGAGAAAAGAATTTTGTTGATATTGTTTAATTGTTGTTTTAAAATATTTAAGACTTTAAATTTTTAATAATAATTTTTAATAGAATCTGGAATGTAAATACAGAGAGTATCGGTGCGAGAAATCACTGATCTGGTTTTGGAAATTATATTTTTCCTGGAGAAATTTTCGGATAGACATAATGCGTGTGTGCCTTTAAGCTATTACGTAGTTTACAATTTTTGTGATAAATTAAAAACTTATTGGAAGTGTTAGTTTGAATAATCAATTGGTTCTTAAAAAGGTTCAAAGATTTTTCGGTTATCGGAATTACTAACCCATTGTCTTCTTTGAGCGTAGTACAGGCAGTTTGAGAGGTTTCAGGTAACTCGTCAAAGTCATTTAAATTCGGTTCTTCGTTAAGTTGAGGTAGAACAGAGAAGGTATCGCTTTTGAAAGATGCAGTTGTTTTGTTATTTATTTCAACGCGAGAGAGGGCATCAGCTACTTGGTTTTCTTTTCCTTTCTTGTAAAAGACGTCGTAATTGAATTCTTCTAGTTTTAGTCTCCAACGAGTAAGGCGAGAATTGGGTTCTTTTATTTTTGCCAACCAAACGGACGGGTTATGATCAGTCTCAATTCTAAATTTTTGACTGTAGAGATAGGGGCGGAAATGTTTTACTGAAGAAATTATAGTTAAAAGCTCTTATTCGATAGTTGAATAGTTCTTTTCAGCACTATTCAAAAATCTTGAGTAATATGCTATCGGGTGGTTATTTGGCGACAGCACAGAGCCTAGGGCTTGGTTTCAGGCATGTGTAGTAAGGGTGAAAGTTTGTGAAGAATCTGGATAAGCTAAAATTGGGTCGTGGAAGAGGAAGGCCTAAGAAGCTTTATATATCCTTAGTTGTTCGGGGAATTGGAAAGTCAAAAATTGATTGAATTTTGGCAGGATTTGGAACAATCCCCGACAGAACACGAATTTTTGGTTGAACCGAGGTATTTAGTGTAGCAACGGCAGTTCTCCTCAGAATTGAAATGTCAGCGCCACTATCGATGAGGTAGTTGAACTGCATCGCTTCGTTGTTGCACAGAAGAGTGGCGCCGGGGGACGCGGCCAGGTTACGGCCTCGTCTAATCAGCATGATTTTGCTGGGCTTACCATACTTAAACCAGAAATTTTGCTCCAAGTATCCTGCTTTTTACAGTGGGGGCAGGTCGGTGATCCATCTTCCTTTTTCTTGTCCACTTGACCTCTCCTGGGTTCGTCCTTATTCCTCGGGGGTGCATGGCCGCAATTAAAGCAAGCTCCTTTTATTTCTTTTGCAGTTGAAGCATTCGGTCGATGTTCACGTAGCTTAGTTGTATTTGTTGTGTTTACACCATCAGCTGATCGCAGGTTCGATGCAGTATGGTGTTTTGGATGGCGAGCATCGAATTCGCCAAGTAATTTCAAGAGCTCTCGCAATAATAATGATGAGCCCGGGCTTTTAATGGTTCTCCTGCTTTAACTATCATGAGTACATCGCCCACGCGGAGTTCGTCCTTCAGTTTTGACGAATCGTCTACCCACTTCTCTATTGAATAGCTGCTTGTATCCGGGTTAAATTCCGCCAATCGGAATGAGACAGACGATTTGATTAACGCCTGCACTCTCAAACCATCTGCTGCAGATGAAGCTGAATTAGGCGTTGGCCCGGTCGCCATGTTGGATTGGCGGGATAATTGTGCCAACTACTCCTGTTGGACCGCAACTAGCGATAGCAATGTCTCCTGCCATTGAACCTTCGGCCATTTGGATGTGGTAGGGTTCTTCTCATGTTCGCTGTCTTCTAACATGCTACCTGCCTTATTGCCGTCAGATTGATCTGCCTGTTTGTCCGCCATGTTTCGCATGAAATTTGCACTTTTCTTCTTAAATTGGGGTTGGTGGTGATGCGAATCCCACTTCTGATGTTAGCAGTCAATGGTAACAAACTCGCAAACAAACGCAACTACAAATCAACTACACTTTCTATTTCTCTTTTATGTTTTAACAATTATTACCCTAGTGGAACGCACAACTCAACGAATAATGCTCTGCTGCCTCAAATTAAACTTTGTGTGAAACGATTCACACGCGTTTTTTGTTCTTTGTGAGCTGGAACTGTTTTCAGCCCACATGGTAGGAGGAAAAATCGATTCTTCTGATATATATGTGTTCACTAGGTAATCAGCAAACATCCTTACTTCTTCTCTATCGCGTTGAATATCTTCAAAATCGATTGTGAGACATTCACCTACTAATGCTGGTCTCAAGAACGGTAAACCAAATAAGTAATTCTAATATTTTCCCGTTTCTGTGTCTTGAGAGTACTCTGTTGCTAGTCCTAACTTCTGAATTTTACGTCACCTGAGAATAATGATATAAATTCAAATATTAAATTATGAAAAACGTAAAAGCAGGGTTAGTCGGATTTAAACCATTTGATTTAAATCGTGACTTTTTCAATCAGTGATTTTTTATTTTTTTAGTCTGGTGTTTGTCAACATTGCGCAGAAAAAAGTAAACTTACCCTGAACTCGACATCCTTTGATTACAGAGGCTGGCCAAACCACATTAACAGATGAATGAATAGCTTGTTCGAAATCCGCAAATCTAATTTTTGGAGAAAAACTTATTTCGAATTTTCTGCATTCCCGTAATAAACCAGTAAATGCTTCAATATAGGTACGTGGTTTTTTGTGTATTTTGTCGCAAATATACTAATGGAATATAGTAGTCATTTTTCAGACCATGAATGGTGAACATCTGAAGAAAGTGTTTCGTACAACACTGAAACGTTCCGTCGACATATATTCAGTCTAATTCGCTTAAGAATACTACATTTTTTTACAGGAAAACATCATTAATCTTCGTTTTCATTTGTTTTAAGTTCTATAGCGTTCAGCGCATCATGAACAGCATTCACATTTGTAGGAATATTTGGCAGTACAGACTTTCTGCAGTTGTACATATTTTTTCTTCTGAGACTCACTTCTGTTATAGTTAGGGTTTCAACGTAGTAACTGCCGATTTTGAACTTGATCAGTTTCACGATCATGATTATGTATTAAATTACTTTGTACAATTATGTCATCGTCCTAGGCTTTAAGATTAGCTTTACAAGAAGTTTTTCTACAAGTCCAACGGTTAACTTGGTGCGCTAATTTTTTATATAATCTAAATTTATACCCGTCAACAACTATTAATTTTTTCTCTTTTCACTTAACAGTTCATTTAGCAAAATTCAGTAAATTTAGCACTGCGTACAATCCGTTTTCATATAAGGAACGTATACTAACTGAGGTGTCTGAAAAATAATCTAGGAAAAGAAGAGGCAAGATTCTTATATTTCTAGTTTTCTAGAAATTATTATTAATAAATAGTTGATAACAGGGGTATAGACGAGATGCGCCAGTTTATGGGTATCTTGATAATCCCGTGGTCGACTTGCGCCGGACCAGTCTCACGGACCTATAATCCTAGGGTCGACTTGCGCTTGGGGCTTAGCGGGTGGTATCGATAAGTACCTACACTGTGTAAATAAGTGATTGAGCGTCCTGACTTCAGAAAAGGCGGAATAAAACACATGTTATTATAATGAATACAGCATTTATTAGAAATATATATTTACATTATTTTATTATAATGGTATGACGCATATTTGACAAATTCAAATCTTTCAATGAGTCCAGCTTTATAAGATTGAACTTTTTTAGATAAAAATTCTAATCGTTGTTTATATTTTTGATTAGTTATTTTTGCTGGGACACTGACACTGTTCATTTTGATGTAAATTTTAGTTTGAAACTCTCTTATGACATCAATAAATTTTAAAATATCTGGATGAGGAATATAAAAACTTTTATTAAAATCCGAATGAAAAGATTCACAACAATTTGTTGTTCTTGTGCTACTTGCTTCCGCACAAGCCCATATTTTTGGGGGAAACTTTGAAGAAGCATCGATATAATTATCCACAAGATAATCGAAAAATTGCATCATTTTCGGATCGTCATTTAAAACACTATTAAAATCGAACGCAAAACAGTCTCCAACTACTTCTGGTTCTAGAAATGTCAATCCCATTGTCCATCTTAAAATGTTACCAACGCCAGAATCAGGATTTTTATATTCTGAAATAAGCCCTAAAGTTTGAATTTTTCTAATCCAGGCCTGTGTTAAGTGGAATCTGCATCCCACTATGTTAGTTTCTTGCCACATTAAATTAATGGACAAGTGAATTGATTCTTCAAAATCGGACGTCACTTGGAGAGGCTTAAATTGAAATCCGAGCTTGATACATTCCTCGTTTACAGTTTGAAAACATTTTAAATACGATATGTGATATTTGTTAGGCAATAAACAAAACACAAGGGGAACGTAATGCCCATTTTTAATTCCATGGATTGAAAATAACTGAGTGAAAAATTTTGGCGCATATTCAAATGTACCATCTACATATATTGTCTCACATTGTGCTAAAAATTTCAAATTAGTCTCACAAGAAAAAATTACAATATGCGAATTAGCGTCGTTCGTTAATAAAAAACGTTCTCTGTTCTTGTAAGTTTCAACTGTTAAGTTGTTTAATGTGGTATGTACCTC
>JABXWE010043035.1:0-10030 GCA_014611495.1 Limonius californicus | reverse complement strand
ATATATATATATATATATATATAAGTTGACAAAGGTGTAATACATAAAGTAGCTACAGAGGCGATTAAAAACATGGGCCTTTGCTATTAAAAATTATGTTCCGTTTTTTGGTAAAGTCTGGTATTCCTTCAAGGGTGCTAGTAGTCTCTGATTCTGTGGCGTTTGCAGCAGCAGCAACGTACACCTTAACATGTATTTTGAACCATAGAAGTGCAGTTTACTTTCAAAAAGATTTGACTGGTACATCCACGATGTTTGAAGTGAAGTTTCCATATGTTAAGCTTTACAAAGAATCCTATGAATACAGGCAACACATTTTACACCTGAGTACGTTGGTAGTCGTTTCAAAGGGTTCCAACGGAGCGCATCAACTTTGAAAAATGCGCATACGGTATGTGCCACGCACACTTAAATAATCGCCAATCTGACGCTTTGAGTTTAATCCGTATTTATTAATCGATTTTATCAGCAGATTTATATCCGCCAAATATGGCTTTAATAAAAATAAACCGCAATTCAATTTTACATATAACGTTTCCTATTTTCGGTATTATAGGAACATTGTTTAAATATTAACAAAATTTGATTGAAACTCCATTTAATAATATTCGTAGCTTGACATTAACGTTCTTAATACTGCAAATATGTTAAAGTTTCAAACTTGTTCCCATGTAAGTAACTATAGCAGAGACCCACAGCTTAATCACAAGTCCAGTTTACAGCCAAAGAAGTTTGACTAGCACATGCCTAATATTTGAAATAAAGCTCAAATATGTTAAGCCTGAAAGAGAATCCTACGAATATAGGCAACACAGTTTACACCTGAGTAGGTTGGTAGTTGTCTTAATGGGTTGCAACGGAGCGCGAAAATGTGCAATACGTTGTAAAGCAATTTGTATACAATTAGTCCTTTTCTGTACTGGAAGTTTCGGAGGCAAGAAAGAATTGTAAATATCCTGAAAATTTAGTAACATCAAAGCGTGGCTGTGTTACAGTAAAGAAAAGAATTTCCTTTGTCAGGCAGCACAAACACACGGGCTTCTGTCTTATTAAAAAACTGCATTAAAAACATTGAGATAACAAATTACGGATATTATTCAATCTCATAAAATGTTTGTCAAGCCAATCAATTATTCCGGCTGTCGAAGAACTGTTTGTTGATATTGCTTATGTGCATGCAATACGTTGCAACTCGTGCCTACGAAATAGCGAACGTGAAGAGAAAATATCCCGAGAAAAATCCACGTTATTGATTTCCTTCTTTTCAGTTTTCGTTTTAGTAAAAACAACAAGTGGTGTCACTAAAACTGTTTCCAATTCTTTTCAGAATAAATTGAGAGTAAAATAACATCTTCCAACAACGCTTGATTATTGATTACTGAAAACGCTTTATATTTATTATTTTATCAATTAATTCTCACTCTCGGGCTAACGCTTAGTGCGTATTTCCGCCTTACTAAAAATATATAAAAAAGTTCTTGGCCAAAACCAGCAAATACACGAAACTAAATCCAAGCATTTATTAGTATTCAGCCATTTCTTTTCTGTTTATGATAGTGAAAATGCCGGTGTACAAGTAATTATAATTAAAATGTATTAGAATATGTAGATTATAAAACAATGGACGACGTGTAGGCCCATATAAAGATAATACCAAAAATTAAATTAATTAAAGGTTGGCTGTGACCCTTGTTAAGATCTCCATCGCAATTATTGTATCCCTACAATATTATTGTTACAATTTCAGTTACGACGACGGAAAGATCGTCTGTTCTACCGTGGAACAACGCATAAGAGTAATTGCTAACGAATGAAGGCGTAAATTCAACTGAAATTCTTACAAGATGCGAGTACAATACCGCGAGCAATGTTTTTCTAAAATCCGGGAGTGGTCGAAATCTTTTAGAGAAGGGAGAACTCGAAAATGACGCTCTTGTACAACGAGCTGTAACATCGGTTGATTGTGAAAATAAAGAAAAAGTTGGGTAACAGTTCGTCAAATTTCTTAAAATTTACAAATTAGTGGCGAAAGACATCATAAAAATCTAAAAAGCTAGGTATCCTAAGGTAAGTGCCAGGTAGATTCCGTGCTTGTTAACTAAAGAACACAAGTTGAATGGTTGGTAAATCTCTTCTTCTTTACTGCAGCGGTATCAGTAATAGATAATGGCATTTGTTTGGGATTCCCAAGGAGGGATCCCTATTGACTTCCTTACAGAACGTCGTGCAATTAATTCAGGCTATTATTTGACACTTTTGCGTGATAAGATTACCCAAGCGATCAGGAACAAACGGAAGTAAAGAGAAATTTCTGTTTGCTTTCTGCAAGACAATGCTCGCCCTTATACTGCTGCAAGAACAATTGAATCCGTAGATAAACTTTAGCGGCACGTTCTTTCGCATGCAGTAGTAGTCCTTACTTTGGTTTCTACGTTTTTTAACATTGGATACGTATGCAAAGCTACAAGACTACACCGAAAAGTTTTTACCGCTGTAAAATGCTTTTTTATAAATACATTGCTGTTTAAATTTGAACATTCCTCGTATATAGAACGTACCCAAGTGCGGTTGAACTGCAAACGAAGTAATTTTAAGCGCGTAGCATTGCACATGAAAGTCAGTATTTCATAAACAGACATTAAAGTAGTATTTATTAGAAAAATAGACATTTAAATTTTGAAATAACGTAGTTGGACAGGAAACCATTCGAATTTTCCTGTTGAAATTGTTTTTGTCTGATTTATCTCTCCAGTTTCCGATTCTTGTACTACTTCTACTATGTTTACGTTTTTAGTTTCCGATGTGAATATTTTTGGATAAGCATGTATCAGACTTAATATTTCAAAAATTTCTGGACAGGCAAATTCTTCTATTAATGATTCATAGTCTTATAGTCCTTAGTGATATCTATTACATTACAAAAATTAAATAAAGTCTTTTTAGTCTTTCTTGGAATATAAATTTTAAAATTCTAACAATTCTACAATAATGCTATTTTTACAGCTGTTCTACGCTAAAGCATTTTTCTACACTGAAAAATTCTAATAACCAAAAGGTATTAAACGACTTACGAGGTCGGACAAATATGAAACGGGATTGGCACTACTGCGGACGCTATAAGAAACTGACTGTTTCCAAATCATATCCAAATTGTAGCGGGAACTTTCGTCTACACTTAGTTAAAACGGCATCCTGTCAGAACTTGCGTGGTAGGCTGTGCATGCGAATGAACAAGTTAGTGCAGCAGTCACATGTGACACAAGTCAAACATGGAGCAGAGAGCGAACATTAAGTTTTGTTTCAAATTGGGGAAAACGGCCACGGAGACATTCGAGATGTTGAAAACTCTATATGGCGATGAGGCCATGTCCCGTACTCGCGTTTTTGAGTGGTTTGCCAGATTTCGCGAAGGTCGGCAGGACCTCTACGATGATCAGAAGCCGGGTCGTCCGATCACAACGAGAAACCCCGTAACGATCGAAAAAGTCCGATAACTTGTGGCGTCTGATCGACGACTGACACTGAGAATGATGGAGCAGGAGCTGAGTATTAGCCCTGAAACCATTAGAACCATTTTGGAGAAGGATTTGAAGAAAAGGAAGGTCTGTGCCAAATTTGTCCCGCACAATTTGACCGCTGAGCAAAAAGCGCATCGAGTGGACACCTCCCGCGACTTCATTGCAACAGCCAACAGTGACCCAAATTTTCTGGATTCAATTGTTACTGGTGACGAGTCGTGGTGCTTCCAGTATGATCCAGAAAGCAAGAGACAAAGCATGGAATGGCCGTCGAAGACGTCTCCCAGGCCAAAGAAATTCCGTCTCGAAAAATCGATAGTGAAGACCATGCTGATCACTTTCTTCGGCATTCAAGGCATCATTCACAAAGAATTTGTACCACCGGGTGTCACTGTCACTAGCCTGTACTACAAGGGTGTCATGATGCGTTTACTAAAACGCATTCGACGTGTGCGACCGCATTTCGCAGCCTCCGGCAAGTGGCACCTTTTACACGACAATGCCCCTGTGCATTCTGCCGTGAAGACGTTTTTGGCGACAAGAAATGTCCCAGTCTTAGAACATCCTCCCTATTCGCCGGATCTGACTCCAGCGGACTTCATGCTGTTCCCTCAGCTGAAATTGACCCTCAAGGGAAGGCGCTTTGACGACGTGGAAGACATTCAACGGAATGTTACCCCCGAACTAAACGCACTTCCTCGCAACTTGTATCGTCGATGTCAACGGTGCGTAGAAGTCGAGGGAGATTACTTCGAAGGACGCTAGAGGTATTTTCACCTATGGCTACCTCACATGCTTTGTATTTGATCAATCCCTTTATATATTTGTCCGACCACGTAAAGTAATGTTTGTAAAATGCCTACAAAATCTTAAGACAAATCAACAAATAACAAACATTCATGTACAGTTTTCATTGACCTACCACGTCAAGAAATTCAATGAATATTCCTACCACCGTCTTGAAAATTTTCAACTATTTTGAATTTTGGAAGTGCAACGTTTTTATGAATTATTGAGTTTTAAAGTTTTCTTGGGCACGCTATAATTCCAATGAGTTTAAGATTTATCTAAATTGCAGATTTTAAGTAAACGTGTTTAAACCCGAAATTTTAAAAACTTCATGAAATGTATTTCAAATTAAGACAAAGTTAACGTAATTATCAAAATCTGGGAGTAGTACATTTAATTAACACTATATTAATCAAATCGCATGGACATCATAATTTTAATAACTTGATAGAGGTCCGTACACGGAATGTTATATTAACATTCAATTAGAGTAAACATGCAACCCCTACTAATCTTGGTAAACCACGGCACATATTAAGCAATCTTGGCACATTTTGGAAGCCGGAAAGCGTAGCGGATATTATCAAATTCCCTGATATCTGATTGGTAAACTATTTCGATCTGTAGAAATTAATGAGATTCAATATAAGCAGTATTTGCTGTTGCTTTACGTAATACATGGGGTTATTCATGGGAGAGTACGAACTTACCATTCGCAAAAGTAGGCAACCCAAAATACATATCACAAAGAACTGCGATATTTTAATATTTACTGGAGGTATAATGAATTAGAGATATTTGTTTGGTTGGTTTGGTGTTTTTACTACTCAACTTTTAAATAACGTATATTGTTAAAAGTAATGCAAAAATACGGTAAAGTAAACCTACTTTTGCGACCCATAGAGACTTAAGTTAGAGAATTTTTTTCACCGTATTACAAACAATCCTTTAGAGCGATTCACGGAGGAGGCTCTGCCAAAGTCAAAGTGGTTTTTATACCAAAGTTATACGCCCAAGCTAAGGCATTTCGACCAATAAGTACATTCTGAAAACGATGGAAAAACCTGTAGAAAGGCACATAAAGGAAAGGGCGCCCATAGAGAAAGTTCTATATCAAAACCAACATGCCCATCTACCCGGTAAATCATGTGATAGTGCTCTCTGTATCTTGAGTAACAGCACAGAACGCAACTTACAAAACAACGAAATTGCTTTAGGGGCTTTTCTCGACGTACACGGCGCCTTTGATAATACCTTCTTTGAAAGAATGATTCAAGCGGCTGAGAGACATGGTATTGTAGACACCTCATGCAGGTAGATGCGCAACATGCTACGAAGTCGAGATTATGTGGCGAAAAGATGGAAGTGTCGGTAACAAGGAGATGCCAGCAGGGAGGGGTACCATCACCCTTAATTTGGGATCTGATTATAATCGAACTCATCACAAACCTGAATAATGAAGGCTTTTCATCCATGGCTATACAGACGACATGGTCGTTATTCTAGAGGGTAAGCACGGAAATATAATTTCAGAAATAATGCAAAATGTTCTGGTCATGATGTAACAAGAAAACCTTGCAGTAACCTTGCAAACACCATCCCCTTACCATCTATTAGGAACAGAAATCACGGATGCATAAATCTTCTGAAACGCTTTGGGGAAACTTTGCAAACTAAGGGGGAGGTCAAATACTTGGGTGTGATTCTAGACACCAAGTTGATCGAAGAACAACCTAGATGATGGGAAGAAGAACCTTTGGAAATAAAACCAAAACTAGTCCATTGGCTATACACAACAGTGATAAGACCGACAATAACTTATGGTGGCTTAAAGTGAGTCAAGGAGAAATAATAAATCAGCTTTTTAGTGTTCAAAAACTGGCTTGTCTCTGTGTAACTGGAGCATTCAGGGTCACTCCGATAGCAGTATTAGAAGCTTTCTTGCAACTTTCTCGCATGGGCGCATACCGTCTAAAACTGTATGTGTAATTGGAGAAGCACCCAACATATATGAGGACACTATAAAATAACAACTGTAATATCTAGCCCAAAGTTAGACGTGGGAGCGAATTATAAGGTAACAAAGTACTCTTTTCACAAACCCTTCAAAGTTCGGATGAATTGTGAAGAACGCGAAGAAGAGGAACCACTAGACATAAGAGCGTACTGTCGTATACAGACGGTTCATGCACAAGCAACGAAATTAGAGCTGGTGTATACGGCAGCAAACCAAGATATAGTATCTTCATATCTCTGGGTCAATCTATTACAATATTCTATGCAATTTGAGCAGCAATAGAGGAGAATATAAGAAGAGGCTCTACGAACAAAAATATCTTTAATATCTCTGACAGACGAGCAACTTTGAAAGCACTAAATTCAAACCAGCTCAAGCCGAAATTCGCCTGGAATATATAGGAGGACACTATAAAGTAACCAGTGTAGTATCTAGCCCATAGTTAGACGTGGGAACGACTACAAGGTCACAAAGTATTCTTTTCACAAACCCTTCGAAGTACGGATGAATTGTAAAGAATACGAACAAGAGAAACCACTAGACAGAAGAGCTTAATGTGGTATACAGACGGTTCACGCACAAGCAACGAAATTGGAGCTGGTGTATACGGCAGCAAATCAAGATATAGTACCTACCTCCATATTTCTGGACCAAACTGCCACAATATTCCAAGCTGGAACCTAAGCAATTTTAGCAGCAACAGAAGAGAATATAAGAAGTGGCCTTACGAACAAAAATATCTTTAATATCTCTGATAGTTAGGCAGCTTTGAAAGCACTAAATTCAAACCAGCTCAAGTCGAAATTCGTCTGGAGCGGCTTTTGTAGTTTACAAAGTAAGAGTTGTATGGCGCCAGGTCAGTAGGAAAAGAAAACGCAGATAAACTAGCAAAGTAAGGATCTGAAAAACCATTCACAGGGCCTGAACCTGTTGTCAGTCTAACTAAAAGGACACTGAGAGGAGCAGTTAAAGAATTGATTCTAACCAAACATTCGGGACACTGGAAACTCTCACCTCGACAAAGGCCAAGTAAAGCTATTATGTACAACCACCCCCACAAGCTTACCAAGACAGTGCTACAACTCAGTAGGACTTAAATTGCAGTAGTGACGGGGGTTCTAACGGGACACTGGCACTTCAGACAACATCTCTACAACATAGGGCTATATAAAGAAGATCCTAAGAGCATCCCATGTAATATTTCAATGCGTAGCCCTAGGTCGCAGAAGATTCTAAATATTTGAGGAGACTAATCCAAAAGAGATACAATCGCAAGCCAGTCTGATCAATAAACGTCTAGCCCTGATAAAGCATACGGATCTATTTGACAGCGACTAATGATATAAGAGAAAGAGGATGCACAATAGGCCGAAGAGGTCGCAATGTCAAAAAGCAAAACAACCCTCCCCGTAACCAACCAATCAATCAATCAACTATCCTTTAAAATCATAATGCATACAGCCCCAATGTCAAGATTTATATGAGTTTCTTACAAACATAACAATATCAAGACCCTGTTACCAATAGATTTCATCGTATACTATACGTATTGTTTTTTATATTGGCTGTAGTTTGCATTTCAGCGTTCAGGTAGACGGTTGTACGCCGCGGGCTGACAAGGGAGAAGGAATATAAGGGTCTGTCGATGTAAAAAGTTACATTAAGTTTTGGATGCCAGGTCGCTTTAGAATATTCTTGAGTCATCCAGGTTTTTGATAATAAAAGAAAATATGAAGGTTTACGATATTTGGTATAAAGCATATCTGCATATATAAAGTGAACAAATCTATCCCTCTGAAAAAGAAACAAAGTTTAGTAACTTTGTCTCAACGCTTGAATCTCTAGGAAGGCAGGCATCGAAATATTCAGAAAAGCTTTGTAGAAGCAGTTCATGAAGCAACGTTCTAGCGATGTTGCGGATGTGCTGCATTTTCTGTGTAATGGCAAAGCATTTTAATAATAAAATGAAAGGACACCCTGGAGGGTTTTATATGAACAACGGTCGGAAGGCACATTTTAAATATCAGCAAATAGCTTCGCTGTTACTTTTCTATTTTGTAATATCTTCTCCTGCATACATATTTGAATTGCAAGCGGTTAAAATTTGCAATTCTGTTTTTAGCTTTTCCAGGAGTAGGAAGACTAGGATATCTTTCCATGTAGTACATCTGTTCCATTAACGTGTACTAATTCAGTTTAATGAACACGATCGAATCCAAATTCGTGTAGATCGTATGCTGTAGATTATGATATAAAAAACCTTATTGTAGATTTAGTGTAGTTTTAAACTATATATTTCTGCCAAAATCTCAGAATAGAAAATTTACATATAGGGAGTATGGTAAAGTAATATCTCTGGAAAACAGAGGAGAGCAAAAAAAACATTATTGCGGATTCTGAGGTCATAGGTAACAGCTTTGAAGTTTTCAAATTGAAAAATTTATAAACGTTTTATGTATTAGCTGTATCATGAAAGAATAAAACCTTACAAGAAAAACAATTTTTAAATTATGACTATTTTCAACGTTTACTGAATTATGACTACTAAAAAATACTAATGGACATTGATTCACTTATTAGTTTAATATTTAAGCGGTTCTCTTACTTTAGCACGTGTCGTTGACTGCTTAAAAATTCCTTAATTCATAAATTCGGACTAATAGAGGGTGCGTCAAAAGATACAATTTAGAAGAATATGAAGTATTCGCTTCTAATAATTTGTAAGGATCTCCAGTATGTTCACCATCATTAAATATTTTATCGTATCTTCCCTCTCCTTTTTCAAGAAACCGATTATAAACAACGCAGTATTAACATAAATAAAAAGAGTATTATATTTGGAAGGAGAACACTTGATAGTGTATATAAAAATTGTACTGTATATAGGTTTTTAAATGATCCACAGTTTGTAGGTCTTAGATGAACCGTTTTTGTATAAACGCACGCTGACGCCTAAAAAAGATCGTAAAGCCTATTAGAACAATTAGTTTAAGGTAAGCTTACATGATATATGCTTGGGAAAAGGTAGGTCTATCGACAATTCACAAATCTTGGATTTGCAAGATTAAGTTCTTTTAAATGGGTTTTATAAAAAACTTTTGAGGATAAAGACTTGGTGTTACATATACAATATTTTTTGTAAAAGTTTGTCATTCTTTTTGACGTTAGCCTGTCCAAAAGCATAAAGGAAATTATGGTACACTTCCGGAAGGCGAATGGTTTCAGGAAAGTTCAACCGAAATTACATCGAAAATCAAACTTCAGCGTTGTATATGCCATTTTACGATTCAATGTCGCTTTGATGTATGAACGCCCACGTTTAGTAGTGTAGAATTTGCATGTTGAGAGAATATTGAAACCATTATTTACTGATGCTCGTACAAACCGCTACAAAAATTATACTGATATTTAAAAATAGTTGTAATTATGGTATATTGAATTCTGGTTATTAGCTGATAATTTTCAATATGTGTAACACACATTTATTATCATTTTACGCACAAGCGGTTGCACAACTTCCTGTTTTTTAAATCAGTGAAGCTAGTGCCAGCTCGCTATATCGAGTCAAGAAGCCATGGCACTACTGTAACAAACCAGATTCAAGAATTAAACACTTTTTTTGTCTATATAAAACTCAAACCAAAACCAAAGCCGTATGTTATTGTAATGTCATATATATATATATATATATTTATATATATATATA
>JABXWE010043033.1:0-14166 GCA_014611495.1 Limonius californicus | reverse complement strand
TAAGTCAGGTAACTATGGATTGAAAATATTATTTTTAATGTGAGTCGTACAAAAAAATTATTAAGAGGTTACCTGCAAAAAAAATAAAACGTACAATGTAAGTTAAACACTGTTTAATCTAAAAAATGTTGAAAATGTGCTTCATGTCTTTCTTGGCAAAAAACCAATCGAGATTTGCCTCTTGAAATGAGCTTTCGAACGATGTGTCACTTGGATTTTTTTGCTCTGAGAAAAGCCGGCTTCTTTTTATGTTAATATCAATGTTTTGGAATTGGAAGATATATTGGGCAATAGAACTACTTTATCTAGAATTCTAATGAAAATGTGCTTGCTTAAACGCAAATCTTTATTTATTGAATATAAAAACCACTAGAAAGTTTTGCAACAAAATTAGATGATGAAGAAAAAAGGTAAATAACAACCAACTCCTAGTTTTATTGAATAATGCAACTAATATAATACACTGCTATTTACTTTTGTAATAATAGAATTATACTAGATTTCCTAAATATATCTGCAGAGTATTACGATAGTCTAATCGTCTGGCTTCTGACGAAGCATTGCCATACCAAATTCAGATAGCAGATAGTCCTGTACCATTCTGATCTTATATGTGTAGTTTACACCATAATTTTTCATATAAAATAAGTATTCGTGATCTGCTGGTCAATTTGACATGTAGTGTCCTAAAATTGCTTAAGGTAAGCTGTGAATTTGGACTGATATTGTAGTATAATTAAATTATTTCCAAATCTGTATGAGTTGGGCGTACGAAAATCATTAGATTCCACAAAAATGAAGAGTTGTATATAATCAATATATTGACACACTGCGCAATATAAAAAATACAAAATTGAAATTCCCATATCTTCATAAATAATTAATATATTCAAATATTTCACCCAACAAAAAATGTAAGTTTTATAGAGTTTTAACTATATAATACCAAATTTCTTATCAATTTTAAAGTTTTAACCTTTCTGAGTATCAAATTATTGTTACAAAGTTCTTTTGTAAAATCATATACCGTGTGCTGACTTTGAATAAGCTCCATAGAGAAAATGCATGCGTTTGTATATAATCAATATATTGACACAGTGAGCAACATAAAAAATACAAAATTGAAATTCCCATATCTTCATAAATAATTAATACATTCAAATATATCACCCAACAAGAAATGTATGTTCTATAGATGTTTAATTATATGATACCAAATTTGTTATCAATTTTAAAGTTTTAACCTTTCTGAGTAGGTATCAAATTATTGTTACAAAGTTCTTTTGTAAAATCATATACCGTGTGCTGACTTGAATAAGCTCCATAGAGAAAATACATGAGTTTATGGAATTCTTCTATTTCCTGTCCCCCCCCCCAAATTGAAAAGCGTATTCGAAGTAGGGTGTACACGAAAGGGGTGTACATTATATATAGATTGCATCTACTTTTTATTGGTATAATACCAAATTAAAGAATAAATTAGAAAATTCTTGATTTAATTTTTAAATGTGGTGTAGTAACACAAACAACAAACAACAACGCGTATGGCGTCGCCGTGACGCAATGGGAATTCGAATTCTCAACCTTCTATAATTTTTTTTAGTATGTTTGTATTGTTGTTAGTCCAACGGTGTTATTATTTGGTTAATACACGTCGTAGTAAAACGCATATATTTTTGGTAACATCGAAAAACTATAATTAATTATAAACAATTATAGCACCTTAAAAATTACGAGTATTTTTTAAATCGCGTAAATGCATATAATGTAGTTGAATTTACAAAATAAAAGCTCTTCATAAATAAATAATTTTAAAAAAATTATAGAAAATTGAGAATTCGAACTGCTTCACTTCACAAAACATATTCTTATCCAATGAGTCACGCCGACGCCATACGCGCGTTGGTTTAGGAAGTGTTACTAGACTACATTTAAAAATTAAATCAAAATATTTCTAATGTATACCTTAATTTGGTATTATACAAATAAAAGATAAATGTAATCTATGTATAATTTACACCCCTTTTGTGTATACTCTTTCTGATACGCTTTTCTACCTGGAGAGCAGCAAATTGGGCAATTCCACAAACGCAAGTATTTTCGATATGGTGTGTATTCAAAGTCTGCGCACGGTATGTACAAGATGTTTAAACCGAACTGGCTCATTGAGATGTTGTTTTATGATCTGGATTTGTTTATTTAATAATATTTACTTATCAAGAATTTACACTAATATTCTGGTTGCTTATGGTAGCGTATCCTTGGTAGTATAGTTATTATATACTGGTAATACAAAGCTGCTACGGCTATATAAAATCAAAAGGAGGAAAAAGCTATGCATATTCAAAACATAGCTTGTTTTCAATACATTTTTACATCAATAAGAATACTAATTGTAACAATAATAATAATAATAAAGATTAATAGTGATTATAAGTACAGGCATGACCAAGTTGCAAAATAATACACCAAAAGTTGGCAAACAAACACAAACTGTTGACATATGTAACACCATATTATAAATACACGCCAGAGGCCGTATTAGAAAATGCGACCCATAAGCTCTACTGGGACAGAACACTAATCACAGATAACACAGTACAAGGTAATAGACCTGATATCACATTAATTGACAAAATAAAGAAAGTGGTTTATCTAACAGAAGTAGCGATACCAAACACACATAACATGCAATCTACAAATGTGCAGAAACTTACCAAATATACAGAGCTGGGTATCGATAAAGCAGTAACAGTGCCAATTTTGCTCTCAACAATAGGAGTTATACCTAAAGTTCTACATGAAAGTATTAAGGTATAGGAGCTTCCAGCACTGTTGTACATACAATTACAAAGGCCGCAATATTAACCTGTCACATAGTAACAAAGTTCTTGAATATCATAGTATAACCCTAAGAATACAATAGTCGACCACATAGCTAATTGATGTAATATCCGTACTGTGTGGAAACCGGGTTGGTCCCGTACAAATACAAAAATAGAAAATAATAATAATAAATAATATGCAGAAACTGACCAAATATACAGAGCTGTGTATCGAAATTAAACAGCAATGTAATATGGATAAAACAGTAACAGTACTAATTGTGCTCTCAACAACAGAAATCATACCTAAAGCTCTACACGCAAGTATTAAGGTATTGGAGCTTCCAGCATTGCGGTACATACAACTACAAAAAACTGCAATATTAAGAAAGTAAGAAAGTTCTTGAATGTTGTAGTACAATCCTAAGAATACAATTCTCGGCCACACAGCTACTTGATGTAATATGCGTACTGTGTGGAAACCGGGTTGACCCCGTCCAAATAAATAAACAGAAAATAATAATAATAATAAGGGGCTAGTAATACAATTCATTTTGATTTTAAAAACATATATCGCAAAATGTTACAATTTATAGTAGAAGCCCGCAGTAATTCTTATTCGACAAAAGGCGTCGTTGGGCCAATTTAAAAAAAATGGCGGTCCACCGGAAGTGCCTTGCAAATATTTTACAGATACAATAAAGAAAAAGCATTAAAAATCATTTGCAGAATTTCTAACTGTGAAAGAACTATTTAAATAAACTAAGTTTCACCTTATTCAGTAAACTTAAATTCCATGCCATAGTTTTCGCATGATAATTACATACGTTAAAGTACAACTTACAGCATTGAAATATTTGCATTTTAACAAGATATGTAACCCAGCATACACGACAACTAACGCCTACCCCATGTAATTTTATTTTTTGCGTTTTAACAATCTTTTTTGAACAAATTATACACCAGACAAAAATAGCAGTAGCGTTGACTCCAGCAATTCAGGGGAGGAGTTCTAGCGGCTTTAACTCAATATAAGTATCCGTTTTCAATACAAATACCCAAAACATTTTATTTACTAGGCTAAACATGATAACATAAGGTGTGTTACTAGCTGTGATGTACTGGTAGCTCAGTTGGCAGAGCGCTCGTTCTCTGGAATTAACTGAGCAGTAACACTTGACAGGGAAAAGGCCGGTGCCCAGCAATGGGATGAAGACACTGTTGACGACGGCTATTTTTACGTCTTACTTATCCAATTGTATGTGAGGCCCACCAACTTGGTTTATAACTAGACATTACTTAAATTTGAGGTGTCCAGTGTCTGTAGTTATGGCCGTTGGATGCAAAATAATTGTTACTTGATATTTTAATTAAAAAATATTCTTCGCCAGGATGTTGTTCTATGATAGTTTCGAACACATGACCTTGTTTCTTGCCCATAAAAAAGGCCATTGCAAGTTTAGACTTTCTACGAAAATTGCTATTATGATATTGATTAAAGTGAATAACTGCTTAAAGTAGCAGGATGGATTAGAACTATTACATGTAACGCAATAATTAACGGCTAAGCATAAACACAATGTAGAGTTAATATACCAAACCATTTGACAGCACAAGATAATTATAAATATAATTATCTATAGATAATTACATGCTAGTAGAATAGGTGTAGTAGCCGTAGTCCCTAAAAAGAACTACGAAGGCACTCAAATGATGGCGTTCTTAATATTTCAAACTTTAACAAGTTCTTGGGAAGTATAGCTTTGACATTTACATTAGAAACGAAAACACATAAAATAGATTCTCTTAATGCTATTATTTACGTAATAGATACATTGTTGTGTTATGAATTTGCATGTTTTTATTATAATTTATAAACACAAGTAAATTATTTGTTTAACATGAAGGCAATGTCTGTAGTACTATAATAACATAAATTTATATTTATGGTTAGTCCGTCTTAAAGATAAAGACATGGGTCTCAGTAAAATTTTTGACATTGGAGCTACTTTTTCTCTATAAATATAAATACCATCAAAATGGAAACGCTTTTTTCCAGTATTATATAAATTAGTGTAGAAATACCTGCTAGGTCAAAAATCAGAACACACGATATTTTCCGAAGTAGCAAGGATATCCGTTTTAATACCGTTGCAGGAACACACTTCTGCAATTATACAAATCTAATATTTAAAGTGGACGCTTTCCACGTTGATATAGAATCATATCTCCCCAGAATACTTGAAATTACCTTGAAATCACAAAGGTCATCATCCTTGTACATTTTTGCAAAAATATATTCCTTGTAACTTGACAACCAACCCTAAATTGTTTTGGCTTTGCAAGCATAATTACGCTTTATTTTGATTACTCCTTAATGAAAGAAATCTATCGCGTTGAAGTCAGGCGACTCAGGTGGCCATTCAACGCGCCATTGTTATAAGCGACTGTAAGTTCTACAATATTCACCTTAGTTTTACATTATCTTGTAAATACACTTCTGCAATGTGTTATGATTGTCACTCCAGCGTGACCCTAGGCAGAGTACTTTACAGATATAATATAGTTCACTAAATTTTCAAATACATAATAATTTTAAAATGAGTAAAAGTATGTAAGAATACACTAGTAAGTTACAATTTTTTTCTACAAAGAAGCTTTATAAAATGATTTCTTCAAAGGCAAGCGCAAGTTAAACAGTTTAATAGGCATCGTGTGACTGTAGGTTTGCGTGCTCAGCCACCATCGAGATCGCTGCGCCACTCTGCTGCAGCGCAATTGAAAGCGGCCGTCGGAAGTGTTTAGAGCCGCCTTATCTCTGATACGTAATGTATGCTAAACTACCCTTAAGTGCTGGTAAATTAGCTTGAAAAATTCTCTTTCGTTCTGCAACACAACGGTTACAAATTGATGCGGCATAAAAATATTAAACGGTCTTACAAATTTCCCGGGTAAACTAATAGAGAAATATGTACAAACTTAAAAAAAGAGAAAGTCAGTTGGTTATAAATAAAATCATTTTTACCATAAACAGAACAAAGAGAGGACCTGCCATTAGAACTGTCCTTGGTCTTTAACTATCGTTCTCTCCACCTTAGCAGAAAAAAGCAAATTTAGTCTAATAACGCAAACGAGAACGCTTTGTTCCAACGTTTAACTGCGCTATAAAAACTGGCCATTCATACAATGACTGTTTATGTAATTTATGTAATATTAGACTGCTGCTAAATGTTGCAAAATGCTTACGGCAGTTCTCAATAAGTGCTTATATTTTATTCAAATCCCCAAGCAATATTTCTTGCAGTTGATGACAATTACTTTTAACAGTGTGTTTTTTAATGTTACAAATATATATTAAAAGTCTTATTTCAGTAACTGTAAGAACAGCAGCAACGCACTGTTGATTTTCAGCATTTGGCGTGCGCAAATTAACCTTTGAAGCGGTACACTCCTTCACCTTCGCCGTTAAGCAACCGCTTGCTTCTTCTTCTTCTTCACCATGCAGTAACTTTACCCGGAAACTTTTTATCCAAACTAGGAGAAAGCTGTTCCCAGAAAGCCGATTTGTTGTGTAAATCGGCCAGTGCACGAAGGCATTCGTCTTGCTACCTATAACGAAATCCTCGGCCAGATTGCACTTCATTTTACTAGTATAGAATTTGTATATTTGAAGAATATGGATTTTAACAGAACGTATTAATTATTTATGGAAAAAGATTCAGCATTTACTGTTATGTTTAAAAACGTACATTTTGTTCAACCATTAGGTGAATGTAAATATAATAGGCATTTACGTGATGAGTTAAGGAAATAATAATCACATTTACCTAGAAATGTGTTGATACACCAGCATAAACTTCAGTGTAGTACAGAGTATAACTTATAGGTTAGGCTACAACAGCCAAGGATAATATTACATTGCCAAGTACTTGCGTTTAATTGTAGGTACTGCTAAATAAATTAATTATAGTGTTTACGAAACAAGCTTATAAGTTAATCAAATTTATAAGAACTCGTAATGAACCAATGGTAAATGTACACTTTTTCCGATTTTGTACTTTTGCGATAATGCCAATTCACTTTTGTCTAACAATTCTAGTCATAAACACACAACTATGTTTTTATGAAACATGTTACATAATTTTAAATAGGAACTAGTAAACTTATTTGATTACATGATAAATTTTCAATCCGGCAACAATGCATTTGTTCACGGGTGCATACAGAACAGGTTCTCGTCTACCTGAAAACAATATAAATTGAAATATACAGTTAGCGAGTGGTAATACCGTGAAACAGAGCATACTACAATCGAAGTGATGATTTGTCTCTTACGTGACGTAGCAATCTCCTCTGCTATGCCTGTGTCAATACCACAGACATTGAGGACCTACAGTTCAACGTGGGCTCCGAACCACGGTATGTGTAAACACTTCTACTCCAAAGAAGATTTACTAGGCGGAATACCTCGCTAGTTTTCCATTGTTTTACGAGGGAGAACGCCGTTAAAATTTCGATGTATCGGTACCGGGAATTAAACCCCAGACCGACAGCGTAGAAGTCTAAAACGCTCTAGCCCACGACCACCGCATAACTCAATAATTCAGCAAATTAAAAATTGCGGCTTCTCGAATTGTTAAAAAAAGTTAACATTTAATTAAAAAGAAACTACTACACTGTTTACTACTTTCAGTGCTAATATCGATTTTTGTAATATTCAAAATCGAGCGCTTGCAATTTAACGTATTTCAGGTAGGTCGATGAGTGACTCAATTTCGCTTCTTATAAAAAGTAATGGTTGAATACTTCCTTAATTGCCAAAAGCAATTAGTCATTGTTATTTGCAAAAAAAAGGAATCATCAAGGATAAGGTTAGATTCCAATGGATCTTCCAATTATGGGTATATATAACTTATTATTGCTTCTTTTAGAAATAAAAATTTAATTCTGCTATTATATTATATTTTAACAGAAATAGACCAGCTTACTCCTTATATAATTTTGTTACTAATTTGTGTAATTTAAGTCTCTTCCCTGTGACAATAGGAGCGTATAAAACAAAAAAGTAGCCATTAATGACACAGGAACAGTCTAAATCAAAGGAGGATTGTTGACAAATCCACAAAGAGATTATGGTATAAAAATAATTCTGATGACTTGTTGAGCTAAATTACCCATTCGTGTTCTGTGAATAAATTCTGTAATCCGGAAATTCCATAAGCAATTAGTTAAAGCTAAACAAAACTAAAATCTCATATCCGGCCGCAATTTCAGCATCACCGAGAGTAAATTGTTTATTATATTTTTTGTTAGGTTAATGCACATACATATTCATTTCAGTGCAATGTAAATTAGAAAAGTTGCCCATGAATAGCAGTATAAAACAATACGGTTGTATAATTGTCGTATTATATTTTACACAATGACATGCTATTATGCATTCATTTACGTAATGTTAAATTAGTCACAGTCAGGTAAATAACTTAATTGTTCCCCATATGTTATATCATAACTAACATTATGCGTGCGTATAAACTGGCATCTTATTAAGCTTCATGGAAAAAACAATTAAAAAACCTTTGCGGCAAAGCGTTTATTAAAATATGCATTGTGTGCTTCCAACCTTATGTTCTTATAAATATGGATGGGGTAGCAATCGCAGATTTCCAATTAGTATGGAAAGAACCTACAATAATGTTTGTACAGCGTGATAAGATTGGTCATTAACTGAAGACGCTATACTCGGTTATCAGAGGAATTAATCAGCGTCTTATTGTGTTATTTCTGATCTCGCGTACGTAATTCAGTGAAAAATAAATAATTATGGAAATAATTAAAAACGTAATACTATTAACTACAGAGGAATGTACTCATTGCTTCTTTATTTTATTGCTCTCGCACGTATTAATAAGTTTTTCGAAATCGCATTTAGTATATTCACAAATTATTAACGTAAACTGCTGGGAAATCTAACGTTTATGTAATCATGGCGGAATAATTTGCCAAAAGTTTAAATGTAAATGTTCCAGTTTCAAATGAACATAATACACTATTATTAAAGCAGATGCATTTCTATGAGAGAGAATGTCAGTTTGTTATGTAACATGCTAAGTAGTTCAAATGTAGCTGACTAACCCTATGTTATCGGTCACGAAAATGTTCACTGTTTTTGACGGTATCTTCTTCAAATCAACATTTTCTTGCATATCCATAGGTTTCCCGCTGTATCCGTTACACATAATTCTTAGACTATTCTTTATGTGAATGCAAGCAGATTTTGTCTTAGAGAAATATGTAAGTATATTGTATTAATATAATAACATTAACTACAATACTCGTTCAATCATTTAATGATGAATTATATGGGACGATATTGATGAGGCGCTATACGTAATACTATTTGAGAACTAAGTTAATGAACTTACCTGTATATCATATACAGGGTTTCCTAGAAGAAAAACCAATGGACATAGGAATAATCGGAAAACGAAAGAGAGGCAGGCCAAAGACAAAATGGGAAGGAAACATAAAAGAAATAGTGCACAGAAGAGGAAGAAACATACACAAAGTAAGGAACATGGAGAGGAATAGAAACAAGTTTAGAAGATGGAGAGAGGATCTCAACTGCACTCCAACGTTATAATGACAAACGAGGAAATGATAAAGAAGAAGAAGATGTTTTTAGAGAAGTAAAACATAGGAAAATCTCTACAAAATTCTATTTTTCCAAATGTTATGTCCTCTGTGATCGTATACCGAGAATGTACATACAGTGTATTATTGTTAGTAGCTATTAGAGCATCGCTGAGTCAAAAATAAGTATCATTAATTTTGCAAGCAGAAGGCAAAGGTCCATTTTGGAAGATATAATTGTTTTAAAGAAATGTTATTCATGTAATTATACATAGTGCAATAGAATTAGAAGCCAATGAATTGTAAAGATAAATAACATACGTATAAATTAAAACACACAAAATTTAATAAAGATAACACTAGGCACTTAGGATACGGTCGCTTTGTCCATTATACAGAAGTGTAGAAAAAGGATACAGTTTATTATTAGAACAATAAACATGGTTCCAATTTATAAATATATTTTAGATTTCTCGATAAATGTATAGGTAAATATGTGTTTATCTTTTGTAGTAAATGACCCCATAATAACTAATAACAATAATATAATTTACATTCTGCGTATAAATTTGCTGACCACATGATCTCTAAAAAAGTTAGTTTCTGATGTTTTTGTCTATATTTCATTTTACGGGGAAACCCTGTATACAGTGTACCCTAACACTTCCGGCAATATTTCAAGGATGAATTCTAGAACTTACGTAGAATCGAAAAGTCCATATAATAATATGTCCTAAACGTAACCGTTAACGAGTTATTGTTTATTTCATAATTTATGATGTTAGTTCAACGGATTTCTGAAATACTGATCTAGTTGCCATGATCGCGTCTTTTGTTTGGTAACATTTGAACATCGTTTTTAACAAATTATTGTTTGTAACTTCTCAGTTTATTACTGTGATACCGAAGTTATTGACTTCTTCTTTGTATTCTTATTCACTTCGTAATTCACAAGTGTTTTCTTTAATTCACATTGTCAGCTGAGGAAACGTGGCACTTTCAATGCAAACCATACAGTCGGCCAACGAGTTATCCGTAGACTCATAAACGATGGTAAACAAGTTCCTGTTTTATTACAAGAAGATCCGTCTTTAAGTGTGCGAACAATTGCAATACGTACTTGAATATGTAGAAACCAGGTTTGGAGAATATATCATCATCTAAGAGTTCAAGTTCTAGGTAATGATTTTGAAGCTCGTTTAAGATTTTGTAATTGGGTACAAAATAATCAAAACCTACCACATATTTTATGGACGATGAAGCTTCTTTCACACGACATGGTATCAATAATTATCATAATTTTCATGGATGGGCTGCGGAAAATCCTCATTTAAGAAAACGCTCGCATCTTAAACATATATTTAGTGTTAATATGATAGCTCGTATTCTTAATGATCGTCTGATTGGACCATTTGAACTGCTACACCGTTTGAATGGTGCGAATTACGAATATTTTCTAGAAAACTCTTTGCCCTTATTACTGTAACATGTGTCATTACATATTAGACGTGCAATGATGGATTGGAGTAGGAGGATCCGTAGTATGGCCACCGTGTTCGCCAGACCTGACTCCAGTAGATTTTTATGTTTGGGGTCACGTGAAACAGATTGTTTATGCAACTGAAGTGAACATGATAGACGAATTACGCCAAAAAATACAGCAGGCTGCCGATATTATTAGGAATAACCCAACCTTGTGTATTGAACCCAATGGAGATAATTTTAAACATTTCTTGTAAATAAAATAATAAAAATATATTAAAAAAATTTTATTTCATAAAATTCGTTGAACTAAAATTTTATCCACATAAATTATGAAATAAACGATAACTCGTTAACGGTTACGTTTAGGACATATGTTTATATGGACTTTTCGACTCTAAATAAGTTCTCGAATTTATTTTTGAATTATTGCCGGTACGTTTTAGGACGCCCTGTATACGCTTTTGTATTTATACTTTTACCAGAGTTTCAACGATGTTGCCATAAACATGAGATTGGGATTATACCGACCTTGAAACTTTTCGCAAAATAAGTTCTGGAATTCATCTTTGAAATATTGCCGGTACATTTGAGAACACCTTGTATAAGAATTCTATTATTTTTGCAACGCAAGTTAGCTTCAATGCTCTTTTTTAGATATTTATGTAAAAGTGCCTATGCCTATGAAGGTAGGTTATTAGTGTTATTACAGATATGATATCATAAGTTCCCAAACATTACGTTATCAGTATCTTTCAAACTTGTGAATTTAATTTGGCAATGTGAGTATTGCTAGCATATAAAACGACTTACCGTCTAACTTATGAGAAGTTTACACGTGTAAGATATTTTGTTAGGCAATGTTTACACATTTGTAAAGTATGTATAATGACTTAATTAATAAGACTTTCGCCCTTGTAAAGTAAAACCGTTAGAGTAAGGAGAATAGGAAAAAGGATGTAGTACGGTTTCTGCACGCAGTAAATTTTAGTATATATGTAGTAGTATAGGCAACTTCGAGCGTACGAACATACCATTATAATCGGTTTTCGTTTAATATGTTACAAACTTCTATAATATAGGGTTTACCATTTTAGTTCTTCTTCTTCTTCGCGTAGTTAAGATTTATACTATGTATTCTGCGAATGGTGATATCCAGCTCTCCCTTCATCGGTTTGAAGGTCTTCCCATTGCCCTTCTTCCTGGTGGCTTTCTATCTCTGCTTAGTTTAGCTAGCTTTGCAACCGTCAGTTCGTTTGATAGAATTGCAGAAATGGTTTAACATTTTTTCGCTGATAGCATTTACACTTAATACATATAAAAGGAAAGTTGTTCATGTTCTCTGGGTTGCCTATCGGCGTTTCATGTTTTCCTCGTCTTTGTGTATCTTTGCTTCACTCCCGTTGCTGTAAAGCTGGTGCAATTGCTCCCTTCCAATTCTATTATTTAAATTTATTTTATTTTAACTAAAAAGCAATTGAAATTTGATGTCAATGATGTTCTTGTGTTTTTAGTATTGGTGAATTGATGTTAATTAGTGACTTTGTTTTGTAGGAAGAACCTTTATTGTGATTCTCTTAGAACGACTTTTCTTATAGACAAACAATACAATACTATATTTCCTATTTGACATCCAAAAAGCTTCTTGGTTATCAAATGCACAATGTGTACGTCTCCAGTAATACTATCAACGTTAGTTACACGATTGCCTATGTACGTGGTAATACGATGGTTATGAATTTCTGATTGCACTATATGTTTTGTATAAGACAAATAAAGATTGAAGAATTACTCACTGGTAAGTGGCCGAAAGTTCACTACCTATTCAGAACTAAATTTGGCCTTGGGGAAAGTTTGTAAACAATAAGTGCACTACAAGGATAGGAGACGCATAGAAACGTTCAAATTTTTCTGGCACACACCATAAGAAACCTTGTCTGGAAAACAACAACAAATTTCAAGTATAAATTGCCCAAATTAACAATTCATATTTCTCAAGGCTACTGGCCGTTTTTGTCTTAATTTTTGTAGACCGTAACAGAAACATTTATGTTTACCGGTAGATATTAATTATTATACTTTTCCACCTCAATTAGTAGAGGAAGTGACGGTGCTAAATTCGGACTTATTAGAATTAGGTACTAACAATAGAACATTTAACATTAAGAACGATCTTGTTCAGATTATCTACTTAAAATTCGTAAAAGCTTTAATAACAAAACGCCTGGTTTCAAAATTAATATTTCATGAAAACCCCAAGGTTTAACCATTGAAAGTAAATTAAACTAATCAAAATGCATTTACTTCTATCTCGGCGGTGTGCTACTACGAGTCAATTATCAATAATTCAAAAAACGAATTAAGCTCCTTTATTGGAATTATTCTCTTCCCCCATTTAATTATCCGGGCAACCGCAATGTGAACAGCTTGTAAATATACACAATTCAGGAGCCATACCACAATCAAACACGCTATCATTAGTAAGCAACTACTTTAGGAACCCGGGCGGCAACCGTTTCAGCCCTAGCACCCCATTGTGCACCCTTTCGTCCCTCCACTTCAAATAAATTATACTCTAAATACATGCTCATAAATCAACGATACTTTAATGATTTTATAGTCCCTATTGAAAATGTAAATGCGGTTTTTGAAGAGGAACCGTCGAGAAATATTGTCGCAACTCCTGGAACTCGCAGATATTATAAATGGTCCAGAATACTTTCCAGAAGTTTTGGCAGGTTAGGTGGTCAGTTTAATATATGGATTTGTTTGTTTAGGTAGAGCTTTAAGTTACGACTGTAATACAATTTGTCTTTCATGGCAATGACAGTCAAGTAATGGCTGTTGTATTTCGTTTTCACAGCTCGTAATATAGCAGCTTGTGAAAGACGACAAAGAGAGTACACAATATTCTTGGTATTAATATCTCTCTCCATTAATATAAACTCTGAAATAACAACACCCACTAAAATTATAGTATTTTATACGCCTAACTGGGAATATATAGATATTTATATTTGTAATGTGGTATAACTGCTTCTGAAATATATTAAATTTGTACAGTAATAAAATGCAGCTAACTATATTTAGTTAAAGGATTTATAATTTCGACATAAGATTTTATACAATACGATTTAAATCTTCGATACGAATAGATAGGTCACTACCACAAATCAGTATTTTAATTCATAAAATTATTTATTATGATTTTCTATTGACTTTCATT
>JABXWE010043030.1:0-15978 GCA_014611495.1 Limonius californicus | reverse complement strand
TTGTCAACAATGCATAATGACAAAAATATTAACGAAATAACAAAAAAACCAGAAGTAAATTTGCTATACAATTCAACAAAAGGAGGTGTCGACACCTTCGATCAGCTTTGCCACTCTAAATCTGTGGCCAGAAAAACCCGAAGATGGCCGCTAAGGGTGGTTTATGGAATGCTGGATGGTGCAGCAATAAACGCCTTCGTTATTTATAAAGCAAATATTTGTGGAAATTCCGAATCAAGAAGAGAATTTTTGAAAAAAATGGCCTTACAGCTTATTGAAGAATACCAAAGAAAACGGCTTGAAATCAAAAATTTACCACAGACGTTGAGGGCATCAATCTTGGAAATTTTGGGTCTTGAACCGACGGCCATTGCATCCAGGCCTTCTGCTGGCCCATCCAATAAGCGCTGTGAAATTTGTCCAAGGGTTCGTGACAGAAAAGGACGCCACAAATGTATTAAATGTGATCGAGCACTTTGTGCGGAGCACTCATTAAATATTTGCCAGTATTGCAATTAATTTCTTTTTATTAAGTATTATTATTTCTGTTAAAGTAGAACGATAACTATTTTGTATTTTTACAATTAAAATAAAGTTTTTTTTTCCTAGCATTATTTTTTAATATGGGGTCATATGTGACCCATGTTGTGGTTATTGTACGTAAAACTGTATGTTGTCTTATGAGGGTTAATAATAAGAGAAATATTTTTATTAGAAAAATCATTTCCTTAACACCTTATTTCAGGTGCAATAATCTAAGTTAATATTTTATCCAGGGGTTTCTATTAAAAAGTAAAGCTAATCCTCTTTAGTTAGTAATACCTCGACAAATAAACTCCTCCTGAACTTAAAAACACACCTCTATACTGATTACAAGTCTAGAACATCCACACGATATACCCAACGAGCAACGAACAAACATACTTGAATTCGAATGGGTTGCAGTAGTCTCGCTGTACCCGCTTCCCATTATTATTGGAAAATGTTCTGTGGTTCCATTTGCATCCACTTTAACCAAAATGCGCTTTAAGTCTGTGAAAATGGTTTCAGCGCGATTGTAGGTCATAAATATTTGTCGGTAGTTGATGGAATACACACACAGCTTGCTGCTTGCAGCTTGCAAATACACCACCGCGAAATTTACGGTCTCGCAGTGCTTTGAAAATTATTTGCTAGATGTGGGCGTCTCGCGTGTTTGTGTCTATCTGATAATGAAATGTCTTTCAAGTTAGATCTTACAATGCTTGATATTATATACGATAATGGATCGCTATTTTAGAATTTAGCAGCACTTATTTTATACTACCTAATAGGTTTTCCAAATATGATTTAAATAACTTACGTGTTCATATTCTAGGACTTCCTTGAACATTCTAATAGTTCAGCAGACCGATGGGAATTTTTATCGCTACTATTTATTTTTCTCATTACAAAATCTGCTTTATACATTTCGTACAAAAATTGTAGCATATTTTTTAAGTATAAGGGATGTACTTGATTAAAATACATGTATGAATATAATTTTTCTCATTAAGGAGTTACTATATTTTCTGAATCGTTAATTAATTGAATATTTTCATGTAGCTTCATATAAGATATATTAGTAAAACGAAAATTATATAAATGTATGCGACAATATTTTGAAAAGATTATATTAGTATAAAGAATGAAACAGTTGAAAATGTTGGTGAACCATAACAAGGAATGGCGTTCCAAAATTAAATAGAATGAGGTATTTCTCCCTTTCACTTGCCGTATATATAGATATATGAAACGATCTTAAGGAAAAATTAGGCCCTTATAGAACGGAGAATAAAGTTTTAGATAATAGAGTTGGCACGTGTAGCGCCAGAGAAACCGTAGCTTATTAGCAGACTATGAAGTGATCAAAGATACGAAGCGCAGTTTTCATTCCAAAGGCGACTGCGTTTAAGTTTCTTTTACTATTCCGTTGCTAAATACTTAAGCTTGTCTCAATATTTTTATTTGACTAATTACGGATTTAATTAAATTGATAAAGTTACAGGAGTTTTGTTGAAGAATACGGCGGTATAATTAGAAAAAATAGAAAATAAATCCTTTCGTCACTAAAGTACGCATGTCCATCGTGATATGATATTGATCTGGAATTGATCTGTATTTTATATAGAATACCTAACATACCCTTTTACTATTGTATGCTCCTGATGTTTCTCTACAGTAATTGGTAATCCACACACACAAAAAATCATAAAGAGTCAAGTTCGACAAGTTTAATTTTACATTTTCGCTTTTATTAAAGTGTGTTGGAAAAAGGTGTGCCACATTATATTAAAAGCACAAATCTGTATTGAAAATATAGGAAACCACAGCGACCATTTTATGTAATATCCAGAATTTCGAAAATTATATCACATTAAAAGTTTACTACCTTGTCTTTAGTAATATAGCCACTATATCTCAAGGACCGGTTTTTCAATATTGCGATAAAAGTCTCCGATAGTTGTCAGGCGGTATAAACTGACGCCTAGGTTTACTCTACCCGGCAGGCTTGCGGGATCTTTTGATATAACTTATTCTGTTGGTTAGGTATCGGCCAAATTCTTATTGGATCACTACCACTGGGACTAAAGAATGTGCAAGTTCTGTATAATCGTGTGCCGAAAACAAAGCTTTATCATAAAAGCAATGAGTTAAAAATATACCTATATTTGGTTAATTTAAGCCCGGGGGCGGGGAGACGTGAAGGGCGTCACTAGCCGTAGTTGGTAGTAAAATATGGGATTTAAATTTGCAATTGTATGTGTAAACCTCTCAATCATTTTTCTGCGGTAGCTTTACTAGCGCCACTAATACCACCTGCAAAGTTATACTATAACGAACCGCTTTCACATAATCTCAAAGTTACATAAAAGCAGGGTGTTACACAATAATTTGTGAAATATAAAAAATTTCGTTTCCATATACTACTACTACTACTATATAGTACTGGTACTGGTACTAGTATATGGTGTAACTTATTTGAATTTCATCCAGTAGTGTTTGAACTGTGATTTTCTTTAATTTAAAACTTCGTAAAAATTGAAATAATCCGAAAAATCTAAATTATTACCAC
Source organism: Limonius californicus (assembly GCA_014611495.1). NCBI lineage: Eukaryota > Metazoa > Arthropoda > Insecta > Coleoptera > Elateridae > Limonius > Limonius californicus. The sequence goes on along the minus strand of JABXWE010043030.1, from coordinate 12,884 downwards.
GATAAGCCTTCGGTCTGGATTTAAATGACGAACCATTTCCGCTCTGGAATTTCTAAAATTTACGTATATATTTATTTATTTACTGATACCAAAAGAAATAGAAGTAGTTTTATAAACACTTTATTTACATTTACATCAGCTCGAAATATTTCGTATAACCTCATACACACTCGTAGCTACCTTATCATGCCAATATATACGCAGTGACATAGAAATCGCAACACCAAGAAGGGGTAGGAATTTTTTGACCAAACTTGGCAGAAACCTTTAACTACTAAAAGGTAGCAATTGATTAAAATTTCATTCATGGATCAAGTGTTAATAGCCTATCTGACAGTTCTTTCAATTTTTTCTAACAATTTTATCAGGTGTATGTTTTGCGAGATTTTGTTCAGTTCTTTATTGTTTTCGCTTTCGATCGTTTGTTTTGAGGGTGTGATCATGCCTAGAGCGCGCCAACGTGGAAATTACTGCCAATTAAGCGAATTTGACGGAGGTCGTATTGTTGGTTTGCGCGAAGGTGGTTTTTCGTTCAGAGCAATTGCAAATGGCCTTAACCGGAACCAATCCACCATCATGCGCTGCTATCAGGCATGGACTAGGGAGGGTCAGGAATGTCGCAGAAGAGAAACCGGAGGCCGAAGAAGAACAAATGAGGTGCAGGATCGCCATCTTCGACTTATGGCAGCAAGAGACCGATTCTCCAGTACCAGATCAATTGCCGATCAATGGTTAGCTAACGCAGGTTGTCCTGTAACCCTTCGAACGGTTTATCGCAGAATCAGAGCTTTCGGCTTGCAATCCTATCGGCCACATCTTGTGTTACCACTAACAGCTCAACACCGACAGCAACGTTTGGAGTGGTTCAAATTGCGACTGCACTGGAACCTAGAGTAGCATAGGGTGGTATTCCGTGATGAATCCCTATTCTGTTTGGGGATGCATGATGGCCGTATGAGGGTCAGACCAACACGTGGGGAACGTCGCAATGTTCAATTTTCTGTTGCAAGGCATCGAGGCATGTGCACCAAACTGTGGGGATTATAGTATGGGGTGCTATAACTTATGGGAGTAGGTCCCATTTGTTGTTCATCCGAGGTAATATGAACGCCCAGCGATATGTGGATGAGGTGGTAGAACCCCTTATTCTTCCATTTCTTCAGCAGTTGGAAGACCCACTTTTCCGCAGGATAATGCCCGTCCCCATATTGCAAGAGTTTTATGGACCGATTTGCAGAAAATAATGTCAATCTCTTGCCATGGTCACCCCGATCTCCCGATCTTTCGCCCATCGAGCACGTTTGGGATATTTTGGGGAGAAGACTGGGGAACTTGCTGCATTCTCCGCAGACACTGCAATCTCTACAGCACGAATTACAGGTTGCTTGGGACACAATACCTCAAGAGGATATCGACCATCTGCTAGAATCGATGCCACGGATACTGGGGGAGTGTATAACCAATAGGGGGGAGCAACCTATTATTAATAAAATATATGTTTATATTTTTTTGTTTTCTTTAAAATTTTAACCAATTGCTCCTTTTACTAATTAAAAGTTTCTGCCAAGTATTGGTCAAAAAATTGCTACCCCTTCCTGGTGTTGCGATTTCCATGTCACTGAGTATAGTACTATCGGCTGCTTCTACTACCCATTAAGTTTAATCCTACGGAATAAGCAAGCTAACCTCTGACGTAGACTATCGGACGATTGAAAGACATAAAATACCCTAACAAAGAGGATAAATGTGACTATTAGCTTGTCTAGAACTTTATCGGAATATTGAGATTCTGACCCGAAGTGTGATTACCTACCATTACTATGCAGCGTATAAAAATCTTGTGCTGCAACCCATATTCCTCAATGCGGTTGGTAACCGTGATATTGAAATGCTAAAAATATTCTATTAACTTTTTGACATTTGAATTCGCGTTAGCACTGAACAGAAACACGTGGCAGAGAAGAGGCTAGTGCCTAACAGTGGGCCGAAAATCATGTTGATTATTTTTCTCGAAGATCGTTTAATTAATTGTGAAGTTTAAATATTATAGAGAATAGTACATTGTCCTTTGTAGAGAAAAGGTAGAAGAATAGAGAAACATATGTCTACATGTACAGCACTTTAATTACTAAACATATAGGTATTTGTTTAAATAAAAAAATATGTTACAATATATCGGTGGAAGGCTAGCACTTGCTAGGCTACTTGACAAAAATTACAAATTAATACATTACACAAAACCGTCCAAAAAAACCTGTATCATATAACTGACATTTTTAGATTGTTTCTCTGAAAAAAACACGTCCCGGAGAAGAGACCGCTGCTCAGCAGTGGGACAGAAAGGCTCTTAGCGATACATAACAGGGGTTCCTAAATTACACATCATATATTTAAAGTTCTTCAGGAAATTTTAAAATAATAGGAAGTTGAGGTGAATTATAACGCAGATACAGAATGTTTAAATATAACTACATCATCTATCATCATCTATGGAGGCGAATGATATTTGTATTTTGTATATACGTTCTACCCTCTTTTAAATAATATAATCATACAAATACAATTGTATGTAGTTTTGGAGTTAATGGCGCAAAATGAGCTTTTTTCGTACATCATACCCTACTCTCTCTTTTCATAGTTATGAAAGCATACCGTATATCCACAATTTATGAATACCGCTAAAATTTTGGAAACAGCAAGAGAAATAATTTAGTTTAAATAGGAACAAATGCACATACTTAACATACTAATTTGTTCATGCTGCAATTGTTTAGGATACAAGTATAATATAATCGTTATAAACAATAACCTATTCAGGGATCTGTATTCTCCGACAAACAGTACAGAATTACATAGAGCACAAATTTGCACAGAATGCGCTAATTGTCATTACACAGGGCGTAACACGAAGTGATGTCAGCCGTTGAGGGGTATATTCTACGGCCCAAAATATGAAAAACATCCATATTAACATTTGTCCGGAAATTTTATTTAATTATTTTTTACAGAACGAAAAAGTTTCATAATAATACATTTTCTCAAATAGCACTACCTTGACACCACCAGTTAGGATTACTTTACAATTAATTATTAAAAGTTAATCTAGCTTATCAATTTACGAAACAAGAGTATCCCCATGCTGTTAGAGTGAATTCTCACTAGCAAAGATTTTTGATTAACGTCTGGTGTGGCGTAATTGGCGATTTCTTAATTGATCTCCTTATTCTATATCCGCGATTGAATGGACTTATGTTAATGTGGTGAAAGAAATTCTGCCACACTTGTTAGAAAATGTGCCTATCATGCGACGATATCATATGTGATTTATGCGTGATGGTGCTCTCGCCTACCTCAATCATTAAGCAAGAAATTACCTAGATTATTCTTTAAATACTATTGCGATGAGAACAACAATATCATGGAACTATAGATTTTATAGTATTTAAAATGACAACTTTTAATTACAAAAAAAGTATTCATTAATTCACATGGATGGCAAAGGATATTTCCGCAATGTGTACTATAAATTTGGGGATGACTAGAATAATGCAAAAGCAATAAACTAGCGTCAGTGGTTAGAGCACTGGGCTCCGGTGCGGAAGGTCGGGAGTTCAAATCCTCGACTCGATACTTGTCGGGCTGCCTAGCCACTTGCTTTAAATAATTGGGTACCTGCGTTCGAATAAACAAGGGGTAATAATGCAGTGGTCTACTGCGTATTGCCCACCACAGCACCATGTGGCATGAAGTTGGCATGCGACAACTGGGTGTAATAGCAAGGATACGGGTGTTCTGACCTTCCGCCATGCATGCCAAACTCCTTCATGGAGTATATAGCTTCACCATTACCAGTATTATAATAAAGATATATCCACAAACGTTCCATACCAGAAATACAGTGTTTTCAATTTCTTCTTCTTCTTCCATTTTATGTAGGCTTTGCATGATTATTTCGTTGACGTTTATCTCTTTTAAGGAGACGTTCATATTAAAATTGAAAAAGTGCTAAAATCGTATTAAGAGTGTTTTAGATACTGGAGTTTTGACGGGTATACATATATTGGATTTCGAGAAACATTCGCTTTTATTCTGTCCGTGTATAGGTGCGCAACAATAATAGACCGATATTTTGAAATCTGTCGTATTCAGGTACGAGGTACGAAAATAAAAGACTAGATAGTATCAAAATTTATTTTACCCTACAGTTTCCTCGTTGTTGAATGCAGGTAGGTACATATATTACACTGTTTCAATAACGACTTTAATCCCTTGTAAAAGTATTAATTTAGTTTCTTCTAGAACATGGCCAGCCCAATAAGTCCGTCATTGTCCATTAAAGTTTTCCTCTTAATATGTGTTTTTAATATTTAGAAACAAAGAGTTATAAGCAGCACTTGCAAACTTTGACTTATGCACCGGTGCATTGTCGTGCAGCAACCAAGCATTTCGTGTCAGTTTAAAATTTTATATTTATTTATTTACTTTTATTTATTTAGCGAATGGCATACAAGGCAATTATATACAAATTATATAATATATAGTGTATAGACATATGCAATATGCAACACAAATGTTAAAATGTTCATTAAGTATAGACATAAAATATAGGTAAACCACTATAATTATAATAGTAAATAATTAAAATATTATTATAATTAAACATTGCTATCTAGTTTGCCTAACCAGTCTCTGGCTTCTGATGTTGCTTCGAGTATACCCTGCTAGGGCCCTGGGTAGGCTCTTAGGGGGCATTCAGATGCAATATGTTGCATTGGTTGATAAGCATGACCGTAGTGATTTTGTCCCATTTATTAAGTATGTCCGTACATCTACCAAACCCTATGGGGAAAACCTGTTTAGGGATACCCAGGTTTTACGGTTCAGGATGAGCCCTGAAACTGACGGATTGGTAGAGAGTGCATTGTGAATGTGCGGCTGCGTACTGGCTTCCCACTTTCTTTCGATTCTTCATTGGAATCGTAGTTTTGCGACAGCAGCGATTGGGACATCAGTAGTGGGGGATTTCTGGATCGTAATCTCTTCTTTGCCAAATCTAGCAAGTCGTGATGAATTTGTAGAGCTTATGTTGTTGTTTTATTAGGGCATTTTTTCTGCGGATATCAGGTGGGATTATTAGGCTAAGAATTGGAAGTCAGTGAAGTGGGCTGCACTTTAGGGAGCCGGAAATGATACGCTTTGCGTTATATAGGCGAGTATCAACATAGTGAACGTGGGCGCTGTTAATAACAATAAAACTCTGCGGTTGAGTAGACCAATTCAAGAACTGAGCAACGGAGAGTTGTAGCTGATGATCACCACGACGTTCCGCATACCTGTTGCTGGATGTTTGTTCTTGTACTCAGTATTGCCGAGACATTTTCTAGATGTTTCTTGTAGGATAGAGTTCGAACGAGGGTTAACCCTAAGTATTTTGGATGTTTATTGTGAGGGATACATGTGTCGTGAAACTTAATGTTTAGATTTCTTTGGGCTTGTTTGTTGTTAAGGTGAAAACAACACGCCTCAGTTTTAGTGGGGCTTGGGCATAGTCTTCATTTCATAAAATACTATGCCAATCAAACCATTCCATAGAATTTGTTGTTATCTATAAGAAAGAATACCTTGGCAGTTCTAAAAATTGTTGTCATTATTTTTCCTACAGCAGGAATTACTTTAAACCTTTTGGAAGTACTGGAGCCCTTGGCATGCCACTGCATCGACTGTTATTTCGATTCAGCAACATAATGATGATCTCCAATCAGTCAGTTGGTAATTGAATCTCCTCTCACTAGCATCTGCCCCAACAGGCATTGGAAATTGTAAAAGCATTCGCGGGATCCATGTTACACTAATCTTTGTCATGTCAAGATATATACGTAGAATTCTAAAAACCGTGGTTTCTGAAATGCCTAATAGAGCTGATTATTGCCTCTTCGTTTGTTTTGCATTCTCCAGTACTGCGCTTGGGGATTTCAAAAGTAACTTTGATACAAGCATCTCCACGCGTTCGAATATTCCAGCAGTATCTCGAATGGTCCCCCGTCGCAATTCAGTTCAGGTACTTCCTTTTAGTACACCATACATTATAAGAGACCCCACAAATAAAAAATCTAAAGGACTAAAATCAGTACGTTACTGGTGGTGAAATAGATCCATCTGGACCTATCCCTCATAATTGAAAACATTATCAACAGTAATTACATAAATGGTGATAATTTTTTTGATAATTTTAACTAGATGCACGAATCTTTGTTGCTATAGAAATCTCACGAGTGGACGAAGTCCACGAGTGGGATTTCTTAATAGCAACAAATATGAGTGCTAATCTAGTTAAAATTATCAAAAAAAAAATTATTACCACGAATGTAATTCGGCGTGATTATTTTTTAAACTATGTCGCAAAATGTTAAACAAGTATTTAAGTATTTTATTAAACAATCAAGAATGGCGACGGTCCTGAATTTTTAATGTTTATACTGAGACAAATGGCTGCGCTACCTTAACAACCAAGTCAATGCTAACTTTTTATGCATTTATTTAAACAAAGATCCAATGAAACAACGTGAAAAAATAGTCGCTGTAATTTGCTACTAGCAAATAGTCAGTGTAATTCACTACTAGCGAATAGTCAGTGTAATTTTGATGCTATTGGTCGATTTGAAATTTTGTCTCATTACGATTGGTTGATAGGACTGTTTAAAAAATAATCAACAGTAATTACATAAGTGGTGATAATTTTTTTGATAATTTTAACTAGATGCACGAATCTTTGTTGCTATAGAAATCTCACGAGTGGACGAAGTCCACGAGTGGGATTTCTTAATAGCAACAAATATGAGTGCTAATCTAGTTAAAATTATCAAAAAAAAAATTATTACCACGAATGTAATTCGGCGTGATTATTTTTTAAACTATGTCGCAAAATGTTAAACAAGTATTTAAGTATTTTATTAAACAATCAAGAATGGCGACGGTGCTGAATTTTTAATGTTTATACTGAGATAAATGGCTGCGCTACCTTAACAACCAAGTCAATGCTAACTTTTTATACATTTATTTAAACAAAGATCCAATGAAACAACGTGAAAAAATAGTCGCTGTAATTTGCTACTAGCAAATAGTCAGTGTAATTCACTACTAGCGAATAGTCAGTGTAATTTTGATGCTATTGGTCGATTTGAAATTTTGTCTCATTACGATTGGTTGATAGGACTGTTTAAAAAATAATCTGATTAATTCGTTAATAGGGCAAATAATTCTGCAATAATCAAATTATATGTTTTAGAAGTACGCGGGTAACTAACCCGAAAAAAAGATGCAAATTGAGGTAAGCCCAAAGAAGGTAAATTTAGTTGGAAGTGTTTGCAGGAAAAGCAATTACCACGTCCAGCTACAACGTCAACGAATTCAATTTTAAGTAGTTTGGTTCAGGTCTATCCACAAAGACAGACCCGTCGCTATGGTTGGTGAAGCAGGGCACATTGAGCTTGTTTGTAACCAATTTACATAAAAGGACCGCATCGTCTGTAAGTAAATTTCCCAACTTTACTTTAACAAGTACTCGAGTTGCATGGAACTAGCTTTAAGTAGTGCTCGAAATTAAATGAATCAATAGTCTTATTTCGTTGCTTGAAACTAACGGGGAAATTCTAAACCCCCTCGGTTTCGAGATAGCGCTCTGTGTGTAATGTTATGTCTTTAATGTAAGCCCGTATACAAGAACTTTCATGTTCAAAGCACTTAATAGCCTAACTGTGTGACATGTCGCTGCATCTTCACTTAATTCTATTGTGGAATTCGGCTTTGGATCGTTCTCGTTTAGCTAAGTTATAAATGTAACAAATCATGCAGCTACCGAACTAGAAGTTGATTAACTGGTAAGACTTTTTTGATAATAAAATATGAGGAGTGTTAAAGTTTGCATGTGATTTTGATAGATTTTTAAATTAAAATATGCCTTGCTGTTATATCAGCCGAAATAAATTGGTCGTAAACATGCAATGTTCCTTTTGAATTATTAAAGACTATTTAATGTCATCTAATTACGAGAACCTGTATATAGATATTTAAGTACCTATTTATAACCTTCTAAAACGACATTTTTAGGAATGAAATAACTAGCGGAATATATTGAAAGTTGGTATATAAAGTTCTGTGTGTCAGTTAAGATATTTCCGTTTGTGCAAAACTACTGGACCGTAACCAAAGTTATGGATAATAAATATGTAACTAAAACATCATTTTCTAATGATGATAAACGTGTAATACCGTTTGATCAGCGTGCGGTCCTACAATGTTTCTGCTCTGAAGGTGTGCAGCCATTGCAGATTCATACGGAAATGCAAGCAGTGTATGGAAACGCCTATACTGCGTACCCAAATGGGAAGGTGCCGACAATTTAAGAATGGAAAAGAGGGGATTATGGATGGGCCGCAACCAGGTGCATGGTGTACTGCATTAACAGAAAACAATATAGCATGTGCGGAAGGTCTTTTTAGAGAAAATCTCAATTAGAGAAATTTCAGAAATTGTTGGCGCGGGTGTTGTATCTGTCCATAGTATTGTTCGTAATCTGGGTTACAGCTAAGTTTGTTTGCAATGGATTCCTCATATCTTGTCTAATGAACAAATGTGCTTGCGAATGGACTTATCTCTGCACCGTACATTTCACAGACTATAGGCAAAATGACGATGACTTTCTGTCAATAGTTGCTGGTGACGAAACTTGATGCCATTACTACGAGCCATCCAGTAAGTTATCGTCGATGCAGTGGAAACATTCAAGTTCACCACCACCGACGAAGTTTATAGCACAACCTTCTGCAGGCAAGGTGATGTTAACATTTTTTTCAACATGAATGTCCCTTGTTGATAAAGTTTAAGGAACCTGGAGTAAATGCCAATGCAAATCTGTTCAATGAAACTTTGAACAAGCTTCATCAAGCAATAAGACGGAAACATCCAGAATAACTTAAGTGTGGTGTCATTTTGCTGCACGACAATGCTAGACCTCATGTTACCAATGCGGTGAAAGAAAATCTTCAACGAAAGAAATGGAGGGTTTTAGAGCATCCACCCTATAGCCCGGTATTTCACCATATGACGAAATATGTTGTAAGAATTTTGGAACAATTTACACGTGGAAATCCCTCAAGACAGAACATTCCCAACAAACGTTCACGGTCAAGCGCGTAGACAAAACATTCATCGGCATTTCTTCATGATAACAAAAGAGGTCCACTAAATTGTATTCGGGAAATAATAAGATAGTAATAGGCTACAGATCAGCCAATACAATAAGGCTTTAATCCGTAAGAAGCGGCAAAATCAAAAGACCGTAACTTTCGTTCCTTATCTGTATATAGTTTTGGCGTTCACCTTGGTTTTTGTTGGATAGATATCGCAAGTATGTTAGATGCTTTTTTGCAGCTAATGTTTTGATTTGTTGGGTCAGCCATGGCGTTTTACTGTGTTCAGCATTAATATTTATTTTTCTTGTGCCCAATGCCTCTTCAGTATGTTCTTTTGTATTTTTTCCCAAATTTTTTCAACGGTGTCTTCTGTTCTAATCTTGTAGTTTTTAATTATATTTTCCAATCTTCCTGATTATAATTCTCTAGAGCTGTCATTTTCTAACGATTCAATATTACGTTTGCTTATATATTTAGGTGATTTTCTTTTAGATACTTATATTTTTATTCTTACTTTACATAGGACCATTTTGTAATCTGAGCCTATGCTAGGCGATGGAAGAGCTCGTATGTCGACGTCTTCGTTATATATTTGTTTAACTCCTTGTATTAATTCTGTTCCTATTCTGCTATTAAGGTCTCCCATAGTAATAATCTTGCTGTTATTGTTTAACATGTATATTTCTGCCTATAGTTTATTAGAGAAGCCTTCCGTTTCCTCTCGTCGCTTGTTTTTATCTGGCGCAAATGCCGATATAATATGTAGTTTTTCTCCGTTTATTTTCATTGTTATTATTGGTATTCTGTCACTGATGTATTTAGTACCATGAATCTTAGATTGTTATTTTACAATATATCAGCATTCCTAATCCCGAGGCGGCTCTTTCTTCCTTTTTCTTTCCACTATATGCAAACATGTAGTTGTGATTTTTTGTTGTACCTCTTCCTTCCTTTCTTGTATCGAATAAGACATATATACCGATATTGTGGTTTCGTACTACCATTAAGCCCTAAGTTTTGCTCTCGAATTTTAATTGTTAATTAAAACTGCGTTGAGGTTTATTTATTGACTTTATCTTTGAGTAATCATCATTAAAACAGAAAAATGACTTATATCAGATAATTTGTTCTATTACAGGTTATTGCTAGTTTTGTAAAATAAAAATAATTTAGAATTTACACTAACTAACCACAATTTACACAATACGTGTTGGTACCATGTATCCAAACAAATAATATTTTTCACTTAAACTTGCGACGTTCACTTTTGAAGCACATAATATCATGAATGTATTATGAATATGTTAAGTCTTATAATTAATACCTATAACTTACGGGAATAAGCTAATTTAAAATTTAGCATATAATTTGTCAATATTACCCTCTCGTCAATCAAATTACAAACGTATCGAAACAAAAAATAAAAAAAATTACAATAATCACTTATGAACGGCATTACTATTACAGCGTTTACTTACTTCTTTTCTATAGAGAGCTCTTGTAATTAATGGATGAACGTGTATTAAGCACTTTGGTTTAAGGAAAATGGAGCAAACAGTACTCACTTTAATTAGGTCATGTAAATATTGGATAATGTACTTGATACAGCTGCTCTTTGTACCTGCAAATATTGAGATCAAAGAGCAAAATCGATTAAACCAAATAGTAGACCATATATAAATTTTTATTGAACGCATGTCTTTATGGCCCAGTTGTTGATGTGTCTGTCGGTGTACATGTATATACAGTGTGTTTCACTTCACACCTCTGCATCTTCCCTATTTACTTTCCAACCGATTTTAAGTGTTGGTCCATTGAACTACCCATTAAAGCGGTTATTTTCACAGTAAATAGCCCACATCCAAATTTTCATCAGAACATTAGGTAAGCGGTAGGTATAAACGTGTACTTAGTGAGTGAAATGCCAACAGTTAGGTGTATACCAACCATTATGTAACTTGCTGTTTAAATTTACGAGACGCTTAATTTAGAGTTTATGAACTTAGTTAACAGTCCTTAAACTTTTTGTTTTTCAAGGTACCCGTTTTTAAAACAACAATGGAATTTCAATTCATTTCTCATTATAAAATTATCATTTATTGGAAATAAAATTGTTTTAAGAACATTTGGATTTCCGCTATTTTTGTGATTCTGAACAACTTCACATAATACGCAGGCAGTCTTTCAACTTGTTACAAAAACTAGGAAGAAAAATTCTTTTGGAGCATATTGTTTTATTGCTTTTCAAAATATTCGCCTTCAAGATTTATACGCTTTTGCATGCGTACAAACCACATCTCCAAACATTTTTTCCACCCTGTAGTTGGTATCTCAAAAACATGGTTTTTGAAGGCTTCAACAGCTTTTTGAGGTGATAAAAATCGCTGTCCACGCATTTTTGTTTCTTGGAAGTGCTTCGTGACCATACAACTTTTGTGGGGTACGGTTCATCTTGGAACACCCAAACAGTGGATTGTTGCTTAGTTTCCGGTTCATACGAATCCAAGTTTCGTCACCTGCTACGATGTTGTATATGAATTTTGTAGTTCCTTGGTCGAACTTTTTGAGTATTTCCTTACACCAATTAACACGAGCCTTTTTTGCGAGTTTCGGTCAAATTATGCGGAATCCATCGGCAACAGATTTTTTCACGACTATATCAATCAGCATCCAAATCGAATGTACAGCAGTTTTCGATGTGCTTAAGGATGTCTCTATCTCACTGTAAGTCACATGCCGATCTTCTTGAATCATGTTGCGCACAACATCGATGCTTTTTGGACTAACAATCGATTTTGGTTGGCCTTCACGAAATTCATCACTGAAGGACGCACGACCACGATGAAATTCTTCAAAGCAATTGTAAACAGCCTTTTCTGATGGTGCATCATTACCAAAAGGCCTTTACTAAAATCGTAAAATATCATCCAACGAAAACCTTCACCTGAAATTTCAATTTTTTCACAAAACAGCTTTTTTAAACGCTCACTGTAAAGAAACTACCTGGTCAATTTCTAAGCTGCCACTGCTTTTAGAATAACAAATGTAAAATTTTACGAAAATAGTAATGACACATCTCAACAGCGCCACATAGTGGTCGTTTGTAAAAACTTAAAAACCTTCCCTCGTTTCTTTTTTCGATAACACTGGGCCTAGTATGATTATTCCATTTTCGCATGTACTTTTGATCATAGTTGGTTACTGGTTAGAAGCAAAAACATTTAGAAAGTAGTTTAAAGAATAATGCAATTGAGCAAATTTATAATCCATTGGAAAACAGGTAAGGAAGATACAGAGGCATGAAGGTGATAAGTAAGACACACTGTATAAAGCTTGGTAAGAAAGTTCCCTACAAAGTTTATATTATATATATAATATATATTTATATTTTGTTTTATAACATTTTTTGGGAAAACTCTAGAATAAATAACTTTTTATAAACAGTTTTCCCTAGCGGATATCTTTTGTTCTGTCGGCTTCTGTTTCTGCCCTATGCCGTCATCATTAATTTTTTTAAGGCCAGCACCATTGCCCCCTTATTTAGATAAATATCCCAACAGTTAAATGGTGATATAAAGTAACTGATAACCCACATAATAATATTTCTAGGCATTGATCAATAATTACCGAGCTAACGCTTTTTATTTTTAAACTAATCCGATGTTTTAAATTGTCTAAATGGTTTAGTTAGTA
>JABXWE010043029.1:0-16771 GCA_014611495.1 Limonius californicus | reverse complement strand
AACGTCTCCCGAGGAACATCGCCTACCTTTTTCCCGAACCTGAAAATGCCCTAGACAGTACCTGCATCTGGAGAACACCTCGAAATTGTGCCTGCCTCTCTCTCTACGCCATTCACCGAAAGTCAAGGTAAAGCAACTAGTTTTTTTTTTTGGTTGTGGAAAAACCTTTAACGCGTTAACTTGCAAAATTTTAAGTGTCTGAACCTTTCTTTGTTTATGTGACAAGAAGCGGCATTCAGTAGTCGATTGTCATTTCTTTTTTTGTAGTATTAATTGTGAAATTATATATATTGTGTTATTCTTGTAAACTCAGACGCCACTGGGCACGTAGTTGTTTGGAGAATTTAAATATCGTACGCGAGGGGCGGCGAGTTCCTCCTCTTGAACGTTAAATTAAACAGTTTGTAATACTGAAGTATAAAATCACCATCTGCTGTCATTTTTATATTTGTCATTTTCAATAGTTTAATTATATGTGTTTTAAAATTCACTGCCTCTTTTATTGTCGAGTATTTTGTATTGTGCGTGCATTAATTTTTGCAAGCTTTCTAAACAGGAGGGAGGCACAATAAAGGTGAGTCCGATTCCCGTAAGCTGCTGGCTCCTCGGCCTTCCACGAGAACTGGTAATATGCTGTGATTTGAAAGGTAGTGCCCGTTAATTTTAACCGACCCTGTACACAATTAGGAAGATTTAGCTCCCGTAAGCGATTTCCGTGAACCCTCCTACTCCTCTGAGCTAAGCTGCAGGCCTTTTTCCACATATCCGATTGCGAGTCGACGAAAACGCTCGTTTGGCCCGTAACAATCTATTATTAATGAAATTAACACAAGCATCATCAATAGTATTAAAACAAACCACCGATTTTTGAAAAATCCCAACGATTTTTCTGGAGCTTACCGTTATTCCCTAAAAAGTTAATTGAATAGCTCTCGAACACCTTGCACGTTACTGAATGTCGCCGCAAGTGATTTTTATTGTAACTCCAAATAAAGTCCATTGCGTTTAAATCAGAGGATCTGACTGGCCAAACGTAGTTCATGGAATGTGTTACGAACAACCAGTTCTGTTCTATAACAGGAATGGGTAAATTGAAACATATTGAACCTTATTTGGAATCGATGCATTTCTAAACAACAAAGTACTTAAATATCAATATTTATTAAAAAAATATCAATAGCTATGACCATTATAATTGGACTCAAAATCCACATGCTTAAACTGTTTTCAGGTGGAATTGATAATAGGAAAAACATTCACAAAACATAAATAGGTACGGCAATTTTGGTTGTTCAGTCTGTACTGAAAATTGAACAGAAATTCTGATTATTGACATTCTGAACGATTCTGCTGATTTAATTGAAGCTGTTTCTCTTGGACACAGTATGTGTATCTCCGAAAACGTGTGATTCGTGGAATAGAATTTTTCTGATTACAAGATTAGAGTTTTAAAGGTGAGCATTAAATATTTGTCTCTCTAGAATTCCAAGAATTCTAGCGTTAACATTTCCATAAATCTACCGTTTCTCATGGAAACTCCGACAGGAGCAAATCGAATAAAATTGCATCCCCTAAATTGACGTAACCGAAGTGGTGTCCCGCAGAGTCGATTGCAGATAAGGACTTTTGGACCACCCGTTCACACGCAAAGAATGTAACCCCAATGCAACTGTTTCACCTGGACTATATTGTGCAAGTAAGCAGATATTTTGATAATCAATATTGTTTTGTCCGGGTTTGTAACATCCAAAGCACAATTTTATAAATATTTGTCAAAGTTCAGAACGACATAGTGCAGCTTTATACAAAAAATATACAGAACCGTTGAATCAGACACAAATTAACACATTGTGCTTAACGAGTATAAATAAATAATAAGATTTTTATCTGTAACCGTCTTACTGTAGGGTTAGTTAACCCTTCGTTTGGATCTTTAGAAGAAAACGCTATAACCCTTTAATAAGATTTGCCATGTTCAAAAGATCTTATCATGATTTGTCGCTACATTGCAAGATATTCCTTTGAATATTTACTACTGATCGTGTTAGATAGGGCATGTTTAAGGTTTAACAAACCATTGTAGTTATTTGATAATAAAATAGCATTCTAATTAACTGCGCTATATTAAAATAGACGGAGTAACGGACAAATAGTTTTGGGTTTAAACGACAATGTAATCAAAAATTTAGCACATGATTTATTTTGATAAAATGTATGATATATTTTGAAGTTCTTTAACGATACAGGATACGCCAGCTAAATTGTCTCTCCTTAACAGTGATTGATGCAACTGAAATTATTGAATTTTTATGGTATAGAAATGGATCATAAGTGCTTTCTGTCAAGTTGATAATGTTTTCATTCGGGTATTGTTATCACTTTTGTGAAGAACGGAACGGATATACGCGACTACATAGAAAAAACATCGTATGTAGTAATCATGACTTCATTTCATGTTATTATTTTTCCTTAATATTGTTTTCATCCACGAGTAATAACCATGTTTGCATACATTTTTTTGTTTGTATGTTTGTGTGTTTAAGTGGTACCAGACCCCACTCTCTCTCTCGCTCTCTTTCTCTATCTCTCTTTCTCTGTCTCTTGTAAGGTATTAGATTGTAGGCTGGTTGGCAGCAGCTAACTCTAACCTTTTGCAACTACTGATGTAAAAAATAGACATCAACTTAGCTTAAAAGAAAAAATAACTTTTTAGACCAGCAGCAAAAAATATACATCAACTTAGCTTAAAAGAAAAAATAACATTTTAGACCAGCAGCAACACAATTAAATATTGTCCAACCAGTTATGTGCAATATTAAAAAAGAATCGTTTTGAAATAGACGACGCTGCAAGAATGACAATTTAAATACTAAAAGAAGTTGCACAGGGAAAAATGATCAAGTGAAATCTGCACTGAAACTCTGGTTCGCTAATGTCCCTGGACATAATCCAAGTGTAAATGGCCTCTTGCTGCGCCAGAAAGCGGAAGAACTTGCGAAGAAACGAAAAAAGAAAATAACATTTTATTTTGCAACGGAAGGATGGTTTCACCGTTTATTATTATCATTCGGTTATTGCTCTCAAAAACACCGAGTTCCGATATTAAGCGGCGTATACTGTATTGGTATTTGACTAGAAAAGCGACCATCGGTGCAACAGTACTATAGTAAAAATTTATTGAGTGGAAGACAACAAAAAATAAATAGCTAAGTTCTATTTAAGTTAGTAATTATTCAAAATTGTGCCATCCGTTTCAACATATTTTCGGATCGAAGAAATCTGTCAGGAATAATTTTTTAAGCCTGGACTATTCTATTTTGTAAATCTTGGTCTTTTACTACTAGATTTCGGTATAATATTTCTTTAACTGTGCCATAAATAA
Organism: Limonius californicus; assembly: GCA_014611495.1. Taxonomy (NCBI): domain Eukaryota; kingdom Metazoa; phylum Arthropoda; class Insecta; order Coleoptera; family Elateridae; genus Limonius; species Limonius californicus. The sequence goes on along the minus strand of JABXWE010043029.1, from coordinate 13,389 downwards.
AAAAGTCTAGTGGAGTGATATCGCAACTTCTTGGTGGCCATTGGATGCACGGCTTCTCTTTCAATCCCATTTCATCCAAATACATTATTTGAATAATTCTTAACAATCCAATTTTATTGAGCAGGACATCCATCATGTTGGTACTAAGTTTTTGTCTTACATTTAGTGTGCATCTTCCAACAATTGGAGTAAAACGTTTTGTAAGAAATGAAAGTAATGTTGTGCAGTTAATTTTTGCATAGGAGAAGTGTGGTCAATTGCTATGCCACACCAAATATTTGCAGAAACAACTCGTTCAAAATGGGTAACACGTATCCAGTTTCTTGTGTGTAATAGTCCAGGCCATGCTTATTAATTTCAGTGTTGTTTGTGAATATTGCCTCATTGCTAAACAAAAACACAATTTAAAAAATTGATCCAGAAGAAGTTGTTTCGGAAAGAACTTTCTAATTTTTTTCTCTGAAGGATATTTTCATGCATGTCGTGAACCCAAGTAACCCAAGTGATTGGGTTGAAATACGTTTGCTTCTCCTAACCGAAGTTCTACATTAAAGTCTGTGTCTTGGTAGGTTATCTTTCTCCATTCCTGTGTGTTCTGAACTTTCAGCCACCAGCATTTCACTTGTCACTTTCTTAAATCGTCCTCGACTTGTTCTATCCATTTTATTTTTGGTCTTCCTTGTCTTCGGGTATCTAATAACCTTGCATACATCATTTTCTTGGGAGTCCTGCTATCCGGCATCCTTCGTACATGTCCCAGCCATCTGATCCGTTGGGATTTTACTGCTCCTACTATATCCTTCTCTTTTAAACTGCCGAGTACTTCTCTGTTTGTCCGTTTCCTCCACGTTTCGTTTTCTTGTATCCCTTCTAGTATTCGTCTCACTATTTTGCGCTTCAAGGTGCACAACATATTTTGCAGGTTTTGCGTCCGAGTCCATGTTTCACACGCGTATAGCACTGCTGGTCTTATCACTGCTTTGTACACTCTTAACTTCGCATTGTTTGATATGTTATTTGAAGTAAGAACCTTATGAAGGGCACTTGCACTTTTGTTTCCGCACTGTATTCTTGCCTGAATTTCCGCTTCCTGGTTGAACGTTGCTGTAATTGTGGTTCCCAAGTATTAAATTCTTTTACCTTATCGAAGTGATACTGTTTTATGTCACCCCTGATTGTTATGTGACCACCTCCAATTTGCTCCTTTTTTCCTCCCGTTTGCAAATACTTAGCTTTCTGTTTGTTTATTGTTAAACTATACCTTAAGCATTCGTTTTTATTTGCAGGAATACATCTTCCAATGCTGTTTTTGTTCTAGCTATGACTACTAAATCATCTACATATGCTGTAAACTGGTATTGTTTAACAGTTATGGTCCCGTCTGTCAATTTGCTCTTTCTGCTAATTCCCTCTAGTATAAGGTTAAATAATAGTGTGGATAAAGGGTCTCCCTGGCGCAGTCCATTGTTGGTAATAAAATGCTCCGATACTTTCCCATGCATCCTTACTTGGTTTGTGGTGTTAGTTAGCGTTAAACTTACTAGCCGTATTAACTTGTCTGGCACTCCCATTTCCTTCATAGTTTTGTAGAGTTAGCTTCTATTTACTGCGTCGTACGTCTGCATAAGGTCTATAAACAATAAGTGCAGAGGTATCTGGTATTCCTCACTTAGGGCGCCTATTTGATTTAGGGAAGAGATATTGTCTATTGTTGACTTAACGTGTCTGAACCCGGCTTGATATTCACTTACTTCCTTCTCCATGAACATTTCTAGTTTTATTTTGAGTAGGCTTGCTAATATTTTATAGGCAGTGTCTAGCAATGCAATGCCTATGTAATTTGGACAGCAGGTTTTGTCCCCCCTTTTGAGAATTGGTGTGATAACTGCTTCTCTCCATTTTTGAGGTATGTTCTCTTCTAGCCATATTTCTGTAATAGTGTTGTGTACTGCTTGTGTACTCTGTTTCCCCATACTTCAGTAACTCGGCGGGTATTTGATCTTCTCCTGACGCTTTATTGTTTTTCATTTGAGTTATTACCTGGCGAGTTTCTTCTATTGTAGGTGGTTTTATTTGGATATGTTCTTCAAGGTTGCCTTCTTCTATTTCTATTTCCAGATTTTGGTTTACATTTAGGAGTTCCTCGAAGTAATCTGATCATCTCTGTAGTATTTTATCCATTTCGCCTATGAGGTGCCCCTCCTTATCTTTACAGTACACTGAATTAGGCTGCGGTCTCTTTTTTGTGTTGGTGATTGACTAGTAGAATGATCTCGTTGCTTTGTTATTGTAATGGGTTTCCATTTCTAGCATTCTCTTTTCTAGCACGTCTCTCTTCTTCCTTCTGTTTAGCGGTTTGGCCTCTTTAGCCCTTTCTCTATACCGTTCTCCGTTTTCTTCTGTGTCCTGGTTACGAATTCTTTGCCTTGCTCTTTTTTTTGGTCCACTGCTTTCCAGCATTCCTCCTCCATCCAGTCTTTTTTGAAGGCGTTTTCTGTCTTCCCTGGTAGCACTTCCGTTGCTTTTGCTATTTGGTTCCATCTTTCATCTATTCCTTCTGCACTCTGGTCTATTTTAACTAGTTGTTCTTCCATTGCTCTTTAAATTAAATTTTGCCCTCTTGTATACTCTCATAGTTCAACCGCTTCGCTTCTAGTTCTCCATTAGTCCCTGTCTTCCGCATTTATCATACACTGTGTTGTAGATGTATCCGTTATTTTTGTGATAAAATCGATATATTGTGTAGGTGCTCTTCCTCTTCCTGTAGATCCATTGGCTTTGCCTTGTATCATCAGGTCTTTTCATATGTCGTGTCGGAAATATTTCATTTACTATTATGGCCATATTCAGCCGGTCTTTTACCTTCAGTTCTTTTAGTATGGATACATTGGTTGTCCAAGATATTTTTAGCATTCTCCTCTAGCATATTTCAAAACTACAATTTTGCGGTGGTCTGTTTTCTTCATTGTCCAGCGCTCTAAGGCATAGATGAAGATTGAGAATGTAACGGTTTTCACTAAGCTTCTTTGTTAAACATAAATGTTGTAATTTTTCGTATTATTATTAGACGCGTCATTGCAGATTTCGTCAACGTCGACCTTTTCATTATTTCGTCCTTCCGGTTGTGTGTATCAACAGGTCCCTAGGTAAATGACTCGTATATTATTGATCTGTGTTATGCTTTGGTTGATTTTATCCCTATCTATGATTATTATTTTTGTTTTATCTCTGTTAATCTTTAATTCTGCTACCTTACTGACTTTTCCATTTTTTCAATTATTATATGTTAGTTCTTCTTTTGTTGCTGCAGGAAGCATGGTATCGCCGGCTTCTTCCCGGCTGTGACGATGGAACACTCCCATTCTTCTGTGTCTTTTCTGGTTATACATTCTTCATAGATATTGAAGAGTATGGGACTCAAAATACACCTCTTTCGAACTCCTTTTTGCTAGCAGAAGGACCCCGATAGCTCCTTGTCAATCTTCACCACAGCAGCTGTTATTCTCATATAAGTATTTCATTAGAATGGTTAGTTGGTATTTTCATTTCAGCCAAAGTTGTCGATAATCTTTGCCATCTCACGCAGTCAAAAGCTTTTCTTCTCCCTAGTACGAAACCGATCTGTTTTTATGGTGTTTGGGGAAAACGGTATCCTTTTAATCGTTCCATAATAATTTGTAGCATTACTTTACTACCATGCGATATAAATGATACTGTTCTGTAGTTTGCACACCTTCTCGCAGTGTTGTTTCTACCGTTCTTTTATATTTTTGTGTTGTAGTGAAATCTAGCAATTTGTTTTATTTTCAGGAAGATGCCTTTTGTTTCATTCTTATTTGTATGTGCTTCGATTTCTTTGCAAGCTCCGTTTAAATATCGGTTTTATCCGTTCTACATTTCCTTCTTATCTGCTGGCTTGCTTCGTGGTACTTTTGTTTTGTTTCCTGATTCTGCGACTTAATCTTCTTAATATATGATATCTTTCGATTCTTGTATTGTATCCATATGTCTTTACTAATCATTGATTTTCTTTTAGGATTGTGTATATGTATGTTAGATTGCATCGATAACTTTTAAGGAAGCACAACTTAGCTAGCCCACCCTGTATATCAGGTAATAAATGTTAGCATAACCTAAATAGAGTAATAAGGATTGCATATTTTACTAAAGTAGTTATTCAATGAGATAGTCATTGAAGCTAATACCCATTCAAGTAATGGGTTAACGTTACTGTAACTGCATTTAGGATTTTAGAAAAGTGGTTTTGTCAGCAGCAGCTAAATCTTACTTCTACATTTATAGCGCAATCGTATTTGCATTCAAGCGCTTGGCACTTAACGTTATTTGTACTTAACGAAAAGTTGCTCTTAAAGATACACAGAAGTTGCATTTCAGCTGCTTGTATTTAAATGTTGATTTTATTCTGCGATAGTATTTTCTTGAGAAGATTTATTAAAACTGCTCCGTATAAAAATACTTGCAATACAAATAATCATTGGATAAGTTCTTCTCTAATAAAGTTTTATTTCAATAGTGAAGAAACTTATAGACTATGTAGTACAAACTTACAGAGGAAGCAGATTATCGGAAAGAAATAATATACGAAGATAGTTCACGTGGTAGTGGCATAAATGAAGCTGATACTGGACGAGTGAATGGTTCTGAATGGTAAACGGAGTTTACGAGAAATTCTGACAAAAGTTAAAGAGTTCTGGAAATGATATGGAAACTGAAAATTGTGGGAACTTTCTAGAAATTGTGCGAACATTTTAGGAATCCAGCTCATAAACATGGTATGAAAATTATTCGGTAAATGTAGGTCTCATTTGAAAATATTGAGCATTGTCAATTGTATTGCAAAATTTTTTGTTTAAATAATTATTATTTCGAAATTCTGAAGATTCTTCAGAATATATAGTAGGTATTATATACAGAATTCCTTAAATTTCGTGGTAATTGCAAGAACAGTCTAAGTATTCGTCTTGTGAGTATTGTAAGAAAATTATTTATAAACTGTAGGAATTCGATATCAGAATGAGTACTGCATGTCTTTTAGTCATGGTGAATACGTGAATTATTTCTAACTTCTATAAATTGTCAATTACTGATACAGTTTCTTGAAATTTCTTGAAAAATGTGGAAATTTCGCATAGAAACGTGACAATGTGCTTGTATTTAACAGGTCGATATAATACTTAAATAATATATAAACTATGGGAATTGTTTGAAAGTTTCGGGTCTTAGAACCAGTATCACCAACCATATTTTTGCTAATTTGAAAACATGTTAAGTATTTGTAGCAACTAATTGGAATCTGTGATGTGATTACTTATTCCAAATTTTGAGAATTTTGTATGGACTGTCAAGATGTTTAATGTGTTTGTCTTCAAGGCATTGTACGGAATGTATTTACAAAATTAGGAACTGGGAAATTATAACAATTTTCCTTCGAAATTCTGAAAACTGCTATGGGTTTGTAGGAAGTGTTTTGGGTTTACAAACTTTCTTCAGTATTGTGAGAATTTTTACGCATTGTGAGAATGTTTTATTTATTTTTTTAATATTAAGTTAATGTTTACAATCTGCTCTGTTAGAGCAATAAGTAAATTGATTGAATTGATACAATTTGAGATGAGACGTTGTCCACCGACACAACTCCAAAAAAATGTTTATTAATTGATTTCACAAACGAATTTTGCAGTTATTGTTCTAGGTCTGTAGGGCATTGTTCATTGTTTTATGTATTTGTTTTTAGGTTACTATATAAAAAGCTGGAAATTATGTAGAAGGAGTATGTGAAAGCTCAGGAAATTGTATTAAAATGTATACAGTAATCGTTTCCTTTTGGAAATTATATACACTCTGGAAAATTAAAAGAAATTTTTAAAAATGTGGTGTTGGGAGAAAATTAGAAATCCTAAAAATTTCAAGAATTGTGGAACGTCTTACAGAAAGTGTGGTAATGTCTTGTTTCCGTATTACATGGCAAACAGTAAGAAATTTTTTAAAATCGCAGATATTATAATTTGAATCACAAGCTATTTCTTCTTATGTACTATGAAAATCCTGGAAATAGTTGGAAAGTCTAAACCATTTTAATATGCAGGAGGGTCATTGGGCCGCGGGCTAGAGGTTAGCGTGTTAGACTTCTACCCTGAAGGTCCTGGGGTCAATTCCCAGTACCAGAACATCGGATTTTTAACGACTGTTCTCGTTGGCAAGTAAATGGTAAACCAGCGAGGTATTCTGCTTAATAAATCTTCTCTGAAGTACAAGTGATAGAACTTCCCGTGGTTCGGAGCGTACGTTAAGCTGTAGGTCCTCTATATCTGTGGCACTTTAAACACGCAACACAGGCATAGGAGAGAAGATCGGTTTTTCTTATAATAGATAAAGCACTCGAAGAAGAAGAGGACAGGCACTATTTTAGAACTGTAGCCATTGTATGAAAATATTGGCCATTAGGCCTGGTCCTGCAAAGAAAGTTGTTAAATGTTTGGACGCTTTTCACGGTTCAGTCAAAATTTGTTCAACATGCTTCTTGGAGATATGGTACAGAAATTATTTAGCAACTGGAGACATAATTAAAAAATATTTGCAATATTTTAAGTGTATGGTAGATATAGAATATAGGACTTCTTTCGAATTTCGAAAAAATACTAAGCTGTTGTGATGTATGGTAGTAGCTCATTTGGTAGAGCGCTCAGCTCCTGTCGATTGTGGCTTTGGTTCGATTATCCAGCAATACCACGCAGCGTATAAAAATCTTGTGCTGCCCACACCCACCACACACAATTTCCGAATTTTGCTTGCAATAAATGTTAAACAGTTTCTCTGGAATTTCTGTCGTTTGGATTTTATGTTAAACTGTAGGTCCCTCTTCTTCCTGCTGAGGAGAAGCACTTGGATGAGAAGAGGCCGATGCCCAACAGTTGAACGAAAAGAGCTGATGACTGAGATTGTAGGAATTGTGTGGACCTAACAAACTTGACTGGTGATACTGGGTCACTGCATTTGTAATATACTCCTTTACAACATGCCATGTAGGAATTTCTTGTATTAGAAATTATAACCAATTGTTTGGGAATCATAAACATTGTGGACTGTGTTTCGAAATTTCAAAAATTTGGGTAATATTTTCTAATTATGAAAATTCCTTTAAATTGTAGAAATTCTTTTAGAAATATTATTGGAATGCTTTGTTATAGGTCTAATGAATTTTATAAATTATTTAAAAATTATGTAACGTTTAAAAACTGGCGGATAGGATGTTGACTAGACAACATTATTTTTTTGCGATTTTAGAAGGTTGTGGGTATTATTTATACTTTGGAATTGTGTATTTATGTGGGAAAATTGTTATAAACGTGTTAAGAACATAGAAAAAGCTTGAAATTATAAGAGTTTACTGCTTGCTACTGCAGTAGAATAGTATTTTGCAAACAATGTGTAAACAGTATTTCTAAATTGTGAAAATTGCCTGAGATTGGCAATTATACAAGAAATCCAAGCAAATTATTTGGAATTGTTAGGTATATCCCGCCTCAATTTTATGGAAGAGGATGCGTGTTTAAGAAAAAATTCCAATTATTACAAGCTTTTGTATATGGTTTCTTGGTTCGTAAGTTATTCCCTCCTGTGTAACATTTTGCATTTAGGAATTATTTGGCGTTGGTATTATGGAATTGGGGGAAGTTTTCAATTATTGTCAAAATATCATATAATTGGTTTGCTAAAATTGCCTTTTAATTACTGTCATCTAAAAAAGATGCAAACGTAGAAAAGTTTGCAATGCTAATACATCGCAATTTTTCTTTAAATGCTATAAATAATTTAAATGTACAAGCATATATACATGCTCCTGAAGATGAAGTATCTTCACAGAAACATGAATGTAATTGAATCGCATCTTCAATACGACGAAGATTTAAGACAGTTCTTAAAGCATTCTAGAGACACTTGTGATTAAAAGTTGTGATACGTAAAATAAAATATTTAAATTAATTAAATCTCAACTAATCGTGCAATAAAAGGGGTCTCATTTCTATCTAATGCATAAGGTAAATGTACCAGGCTAGTACTATATTTCACTAGGTATAAAAGTTAAAAAAAGTAAAAAGATAAACTAATATGGCTGAACAAAGTTATTCTGATGCTTCGCTCAAACATCTATAAAACATCAGAAATGTTAGAAGTATCTATTTTAAAATTACGGGAGATGCCTAAATTGCGAAGCCAAAAAGTTATGGAGGATCTAAGAATATGAATGATGTCTCTTCGGAATTTCAAACACTCAATGGACAAAGGAGTACTCCCAAGTTCCTATATGATTATTTTATTTTATATTACATCCTAAAACCACTTATTTACTTTTTAAAACTTTAAGCTACCCCAAAACAGCGGGGAGCGTAACCCAAAGGTTTCTCTAGTTCTAAATTAAATGATATTTCTTTGCTCTACATCACTCCCACATTTTTATGTGTACTGTAGAAACATTTGGTATAAAAAAAGTTAACAGTAAAGAAGTCATCACGAGTTTAGAATTAGTCTATTTGGTCTCCATATTAGTGACGGGCAGAATCGAATGGTTAGCATTCGAATTATTTTGATAATCGAGATATTCACTGGAATTAATCATTCGAATCCAAAGTGCACTCGCATTTCGGCAATCCGAGAAATATCTCGCATCCTACCTTTCAAATAATGACTCCCTGGCACTCCCGCTCTTGTCTCAAACGGTTTTTACGGATTTCGACTGGATTGTTCTGTATTTATTTAAATTTAGTTACATTGTAATATCAACCTGATTGTTAATGCCGGTTTATGGTTTACCATGTTATAAGTTATTAAATATTAACAATATTTCTAATTATTATATTTTAAATGATTAACAGTTTATATATTTATGAGCATAATCATGGTGACCAATTTAGCCACTAAATTTTTTAAACGGAGATGTGATATGAAAGGTTGAACAGATTACAAATGATCGTAACTGCTTAAGATAAAAAAATTAGGTTTAGTTGATATTTTTAAATTTTTAATACTCGAATTATATGTACACCGACAAACGACAGTTCTATTACTAGATGACCAATGAAACAGAACTAATCCGAGAAGTTTTTATCATTCGAATGAATTACTCGCATCTCGAAGATGCATGCATGATCAAATATTTCGAAGTATTTCATTAGGGTTGCGCGCGTCGCTTCGAACCTATTCGAGAAGTATTTATCATTCGAATGAATTACTCGCATCTCGAAGATGCATGCATGATCAAATATTTCGAATTATTTCATTAGGGTTGCGCGCGTCGCTTCGAACCTATTCGAGAAGTATTTATCATTCGAATGAATTACTCGCATCTCGAAGATCCTGCATGATCAAATATTTCGAATTATTTCATTCGAGTTGCGCGCGTCGCTGCGAACGTATTAGAATTCGAATGAAATACTCGCATCTTGTAGATGCATGCATGATCAAATATTTCGATTTATTACATTAGAGTTGCGCGCGTCGCTACGAACCTATTCGAGAAGTTTTTATCATTCGAATGAATTACTTGCAACTCGAAGATGCCTGCATGATCAAATATTTCGAATTATTTCATTCGAGCTGCTGGCGTCGCTGCGAATGTATTCGAGAAGTTCTTATGATTTGAATGGATTACATGTATCTCTATGATATATGCATATCCGAATATTTCGAATGATTTCATTCGGCATACGCCCATCAATACTCTATTTATATTGCTGCATAACATCGCGTTGGTAATGTCATTAGATTAGATTAATGGGTTAAAAAATAGTAACATATTTGTTAAAAAATTTGCATAGCATTAATTAATTCTACCCACACGTTATTTCTGATTAAAGATTCTGGATGGATACGATTATTACGTGTAAAAGTTAAAAGTCCTTCCACACATTTACAAGCGCACATCTGCATATCTAAAACCGATCTAAATCGTCCATATGTTTCAGATCGGACGTGCGATAATGCGGAATACCTCATGAAAAGATAATGCATGCAAATCCATTTCAATTTGTTAGCCCTCATTTGCGTTTTTCACAATTAAACTTCAAATTTCGAGTTACTATTTGCGAATGAAATTTATAATCAGGCGTGTGACCAAGCTTGAATGCCAACAGGAAATAAAAGGAAAACAGACACGCGTCCTCCCATCTACAGTTGTCAGAGAATAAGACTGATCACATATTGATAGCCACAAATAGGCAGATGCGTATTGTCTGGCGCCCTTGCATACATTGTAAAATTTTTAACAAAACGCTATGAACACTGACCATAACAATAAGTCTTAACAAGCCTTGCACGTACATAAACAAAATCACTTCCGAAAATGCTCCATCATTTAACAGTATTCAGATTATCTGAGTAAAATCTGGAGTTCGTCCGGATGTGCCACACCCTAATATCCGTATTACGATAAAGCGTTATAGAACCGTCATTGTAAAATTAAAAATTTTTTGAAAATCTTTGAACTTTATTTTAAACAACGATAAATAATTTCGTTATAGTGTAAGATATGATAGCAGTAGAGTGAGTTGCCGTTTGCAAACATTAGTAATTTATAATACAATTATTATATAAATCGTGCTAAATCTTTTTAAGATATAGAAACAAATATTTCAGTATTAATCATCGTTTAAAAAATTACTAAACTACCATTACTAGAAATGTTCTTCAAATCTATGTTTTCCTTTGGCAGTAATAGTCGTACTATAGTTTATATAGACATTTGTTTTGATAAGTTGGAATTCTACAAGTCGAATATGTCTACAAAATAAAACTTTTACCCGGCATTCCGGTGAAAGTTGTTTACTGCAGGTCGAATGGTTGGGACCGTTTTTTGAAAACTAGAGCTTCGAGAACCCAAAGCTGTTTTAAACTGCTAGCTTCTGAGGTTCTGACAACAGGCCATCTATATGATGGCTTGATGGATTGTAAGAGGGAAATTGTAAATGTTGATGATGAAAATAATGGAAAATAATTGTAAACGGAAGAGAAAAAACCTTTATATACCACAATTTAGACATGCGTTGACAGAATTCGAAACTACTTTTTAACCGAAGGCAATTCTTCTTTTTTGAGAGCTTTGTCTCTTACAAGAAACAGCGATCTTCTCTCCTATTCCTATGTTGTGCATTTTAATGTTATTGCATACATAGAGGACCTACAGCTTAAGGTGGGCTCCGAACTACGGGAAGTGTAAACACTTCTATTCTAGAAAATATTACTGTTAACATTACTTTATGAGGAAGAACGGCCGTTAAAAATCTGATGTTCAGATACTGGGAATTGAACCATAGACATTCACCGTAGAAGTTTAACGCGCTGACCTCTCGCCCACGGCCGCCTCTGAAGACCATACGCTCGAGGAATATTTCAGAAATCTTGTAAGGTGTTTTTCTTATTTTTAATAAACAGTCAAATCAAAAGGCCCGGGAATGGAAGCCTAGAGCTCCCGATTGAACGATAAAAGTTCTACCGCTGAACCATCTTTTCCGTTTTTTCTTGTGAAATTTTGCGACTTAAAGACGTTTTATTGTACTTTATGTATTTTGGCTTCTGGTATGTATTATGTTTATTGCATACCTACATACTCTTGTTAAAAATGGGTGAAAAAACAGCAACTAAAGTATACTATGTATTAATAATTAATAATGGGGTTCTATTAGAGTACAGTACTCACAGTTTATAAGAAAATTTTTCAGAAAATTGTCAGAAATATTATTTAACAACTTGGGTCCGTGATGTGAAGGATGTTGTGGTGTAAGGATTGTTTTAACAAACTTTTTTGAAAAGGGTATTAAAATCTAAATTTATATATATATATATATATATTGCTGTGATATTATAGTGGGGCTCTTAAATACTAATTGGGCAAAAGTGGCATTTAAAGGCTTTATTATGATTTGTTGTATAAATTAATAATATTTTTAAAATGGGTTTTGACAGCATGACAGTTTTCCTTGTATTTTCAATGGTAGTTTAGGTAAATTAAAAAAGGAAGTTTGGTTTTTGTTTTTGTTCGGGGGTTTGTAAAGTAGGATGTGTCGGGAGGACCCGGGAGTTCACAGAGAGCTATACCAACCAGGTGGAGGTGTATGCAGTCTGAGTACTAGATGAATAGCCGTCCAGGGGCATTTAGCGTGCCAAACTTTAGTGTAAAGGTTGGTGCTGATAAAAAATAAACTAGTTACGGTGACATTAAACCAAAGTGACGGTTCTACGAATTTGTACGTGTTATTATTTTTTTGTAAAACGTTTTCAATTTTTTTGTACGAATCGAAGCCACTAGTAATTCCCTGAGCTAAGAGTTTTATGTTTGAACTAGTTGGCATAAGTTGTTTGTTTATTCCATGACTTTTATAAATACAGCAACTTTTTGTCGCCATGAACGTGGGGCGATAATTATAATTATTAAAGGGCGAATAACCATAGCAATATATATAAATCTTTTAGGGAATGAAGAATGTGTATTTTAAGGGTTGAAATGCTAGTAATAGTAGTTTCGAAAATTACCCGAAGAAAAAAAAATAGAATGATGGTTAAAACTGAAACCTGGCCTTTAATTGGGTATACAGTATTTTTTTAAGTATGTGAGGTTCGTATGGTAAGTTTCTCTCATTTAGAATGTCAGAACATGCTGCTTTGCAAATTTGACGTCGTATAAGGCGGCACAGCTTTTTAATGAATGAAATCTGAAGGGGAAGCCGGGGCAAAACGGGCCCCTTAAGTGAATATGTTTGTTGTGACGCTGTTGTTTGAAGTAAAGTGAAATTCAGAAGCAAAATATATAAACCAGGCTTTTGTTTTTCATACACAAAACATAATTTAATTAATACACATAAAATAAAATGTATTTGATAGATTTAAAAAAATATGTCCAATGCTCATTATGCCCCGGCATACGGGGCAAATTGGGCACGGCGTAGGAGCAAAACGAGCATTGAGTTTTGCAAGCATTTATTCATTTTGCTTGCAATAGTCACACATATGGTAACTCTCTTCGTCATCATCTTCTTCGCCAGCACACGAGCAATGGGCCCATCCCTTACATACTCTGCAGGATACCCATCCTTCATCCGACTGGGAGTACCAGTACCCACCATATAAACACTGGGCATCAGAGATAACACTGTCAGACATCTCTTCATTTGCTTTTTTTTTAATTTTTTGTTGCGTCTTTTTGTCATCTTCTTCTGTTTTTCGTAACTATCGCTATCAAACACGTTTCTTTTCTTTTTCATGATTTCTGATAGTTGTTTTTCCTTTTCAGCTTCTAAAAGTTCGTTTTTATAAGGCGAGTTATTATATAATAAAATTAGTTCACCATGATATTCCAATGAGTCTGGACAAAGCGGA
>JABXWE010043027.1:0-14031 GCA_014611495.1 Limonius californicus | reverse complement strand
GCCTTTCCTTTACCTTAGCCTTGCATGTCATTGCTTTTGAGAATTTTTTAATGTCATTTTTCTTCTTCTTCATTGGTAACTGTAATAATTTACATCAATTATGACTTATGACAAACATCACATAAAATTTTCCAGATGTATTTTTCTAGAAAGAAAAGCTTTTGGGTTTAATTATTTTGTTATACAATCGTGTTTACATTTACCTCACTAAAAGCTACATTCGGCTCAACATAAATAACTAAAAGAGGTAATTGTAAAAACTGATATGGTTCGTAATTTTTCTAATAAACTAGCCCTTCTTTTTCTCTTCTTCTTCTTGTTGAATTGAGACAGGGGCCTGTTTTATTTCGGTCAATTCACCTGGTTTCTGCGACGATAGCATCATACAGTCCTGCCAGTGCTTTGATGATCTTCCAGGCAATCTCCGTTCGTTATAGGTACGCACTTCGGCTATTCTTTGTTCATCCGTTTTTTCCACGTGTTGTCACCACAGCCTTCTTAAATGTTGCCCCCATCTTACTACCTTTCCAGCATTGCATATTTGCCTCATTTCATTGATTCTTATTATGCCGTATAAAGTCTTTCCAGATATAATCCTCAGAATTTTTATTTCGTTGGTACGAAGTATTTGCTTAGTATTTTTCGTGTTGGATTTGGTTTCAGTACCGTACGTCGTTAACTGTTTTATACTTACTTCTTGGATTATCTGCTTTTCCTTCTGTGTTTCAGCTGCTTTTATGGTTTGTGTTAAAACTTCTGCATAGAGGTCGCCTTGGCTTGAGATTTCATCTCCGAGATATGTGAATCTCATTACTTACTCTGTGGGACTGTCATTAATTGTTCGTTTACACAGCTTGTGGTAGATTAAATGAAACTTGGGTAGCATGCTCCGCAGATTCTCGTTCTTTGCTATTATTACCGTATCATATGCATATCCTATTATTATAATTTCAACTGTACCCATTTGGTATTCAATGCCTAACCCTTATTATTTCTTCGATTATCTGATCCATTATGAGGTTAAGAAGCAAAAGGTTAAGACTGTTTCCTTGTCTTATACTTTCTGATATTGGTAGTTCTTCTGTAAGCCCTCTGTGCATCATTCTTTTCGTTGTATTCCCGGTATTGATTTTTTTCATGGGTATTTCTTACATTTTTAATAGATTGGTAACATTGTTGAGTTGCAGTATATCAAACGCCTTCATCATATCTACAAAACAAATTAACGCTAATGCGTCATAATGACTTTACATCAAACTTACAATATGCATTAGGTGTACACTACATATACAAAGTGAATACATGCATTTACAATTTTCCCAGTACTAATCACAAAGCTTGATTACTATTTATTTATTATTTAGCTAGGTATATTAGGGAACGGTCTAAAAAGCTAAGGATCAAGCTAGATCCAGAAAAGTGTGCAGAAGGTATTATAAATTATAAATTGAACAACTGGATAGGATATCGAAATTAGCTTTACAGCGGTTTAATTAACATAATGCTTGCTTGCTTTGAAAGAGCGAGATCTAGGACGCGGTTTTCCAAGCATCTCTATGTACTTAGGCCATAATACTTATTAAATCTGCCATATTGTAAAAATTGCATTAGACCCTCACATTCATTTGGTTAAACAAATTTTCTAGCCAGTAGATGAATAAAAAACGTTTGTTAATTGTTAAGAAATTCTATGAACCCTCGAAGCACTATCAAGAATTTAGTTCAGCAGATTCTATAGTTTTCCAAATTATCTACATGTTCAGAAATATAAATGCAAACATAGCACTTTGAAAAACTAAAGCAAAAAAGAAGGTAGTGTCAGTAAAACTGTTGCCTTCAACAGTAATATGCAGCACCTAATCCTTCTGTCTTGATCTGTTACAAAATGGAAAATAAAACTTTGCTTAAAGCTTGTACCACTGCTTAGCAGCAACAAAGCAAACATAATAAAAGAAGAAATCACATAAGAAACTTAAGACAGTAACAACTACAAGCCCTGTAAAAGTCGAAAAATAGGAACAAGAATTGTGCCAACATTATTTAGACAGACATTTTTAGGATTCTGTGTTATTACAATTCATTCCAGAGACGTTACATCAGAATGGAATCAGTTAAAAGTCTGCGAATTTGTGCTTGTTGATGTAACAGAGAAACGTAAAACCAATATTTATTATAAGTAAGTACCTATATTTGTTCGATTGATAATAGACTAGTTTTGGAATACTGGATATACCTAAATATTCTACTGACTCATACTTAACGATAGCGATATCTCAACTGTAATATATACAATCACAACTGCCATTTTATGAAATTCAGCCATCCTGGCTTATTTGTATTTGTTCTGCTACCGTGAATATTTTCGGAGAATATAAAACGTACTACCTACCGTCTCATTGTGACAATGTATGCATCACTCATAAGTATAGATACCACTTTTGAAAACGGAA
This sequence comes from Limonius californicus, assembly GCA_014611495.1. Lineage (NCBI taxonomy): Eukaryota > Metazoa > Arthropoda > Insecta > Coleoptera > Elateridae > Limonius > Limonius californicus. The sequence continues at coordinate 11,581 of JABXWE010043027.1, read as the reverse complement.
TGGTTATTAAAAACCGATAAAACTAAGTATTTTTAATTAAAACATTCTTAAGGCACTTCTTTATGGGAACTGTAATGTATGTTTCCAACGTTGCGATGTTATATCCTTGTAATTGCGATATCTTTGGAGAATTCCTGGATTTACCTAATTTAAACAAATTTATGCTGCCGTTCAGGTGCTTACATTTGGCAACGTGTTACAATCAAGTCTCATAAGGTTTCCATAAGAACCTGTACTGCACTCTCACTAGCTCTATAGCCTAGTTTGCCGGTCTCGGTGGTCTAGCGGTCAGTGCAATTGTCTATAGATCCAAGGGACACGAGTTCGATCCTGGCGGGGGTGAGTGAGTTTTTTCTGGCGGCAAAAATTTGAAAGTGTGTCTTCTGTCGAACAAAAAGTAAAGCCCCGTAGGCCGTAGGGCCTGTGCCGCTGCGGTGTGACACGTTAAAAATCACTATTGGGGTTGGTACTGTCTCAGATAGGCAACATTCATAGTTAGAGTGTACAACATGCTAAGAGCTTCAGTGCTTAGAGATGTTTGGAAACTGCATCCTAGATTTCATTCAATCAAAATTCAATACAATGGCGTTTCAGTTTCATAAATTTGCTCATGTTTAAACATTAAAGTATTTATTTTGCTGTATAGAAAATCTCATTATTATTTAGAATATCGAAAATGCTACATAAACGTTTGTTCTACATAACTTAAAATTTGCATCTATACTGCCTAATTGTTCTAGCCGAGGCAAGTTAAATTTATGTTTTTGTTTTATAGAAACACATTTTATAATATTATATTTTTATATCTTCTTCTTCTGATTATAGGTCAATGGCCTGTTAATTACCTACAATGGAGTAGGTTCTGTGAGTCCTCTTTGCACGTATGCTGGGCATGAGGCTAGCCTAATCCGTCGAACAGAGAAAATAAGTTCCACTACATGGTTTACGATTGTCAAACATGTTCGTATGACAACCGGGACCGTCTGTTTTACGTACCCTCCGAAGCACGACCAGTTGCATATGCCACTACATTGGTCCACTCATCCGAGTACTGACCAGCCCGGATTGTGCTGGACTACGAATACCGTATGACCGGCGTCCGCAGTGCTCTGTTACGCAACCGTTATATTTCTATATATTTCATCCAAACATGGGATGTATCATTTCTGCCTAATCAAATTTTTATTTAGACTTTTTATAAATTTTGTTGCTCCCATAATTACATTAAGGAGCTACTAAAGTGCTTTAAAAATAGTTCGTCGTAGCTCAATAATTTAACTAAGTAATTAATTATTAATATGCGGTCTTCCATAACCTGTTTGTTAATACTTGTTAACATACCCAAAAAAGTAATAAAATAAAAACTTATTGAAACACTAATAAAAAGTTATGATAAAAAGTTGTCAAAGTGTAAATAAATAGGCTAAAGTCGATTTACGTTTATTATATATTCGACTTAATATCCTGAAATTTGCCACGTTACTACAAACCACCACCCTTTAAGAACATAATGCACATAATTCTATTGTAGAGATTTATCTAATTTCCTTAAAATCTGAACAATACCAAGACTCTGTAACTAATTTTAGTTGTTTAGCATAACGAGATGTGATTAGTTAAGCTAAATTTCTCTGATAAAAAGAGGTGATGAGATGTCATTATTTTGGGTAAGATAAAGAAAGGAATACCATGGATTTTCTACGAAAAGGGCTGCAGTAGGTGTTGCATTCCCAAGTTGGTATTGGAACTGCCTTTTTAACGTTTAAAAAATACTTGATCAATTCACACATAAGTGATTATGTTCGCTGTTCACATATTTCACAATATCTCCTAATTTGTAATAAAACGCACTGCATATTCCAGAATTTCAAAGTTCAATATATTACCTCGCATTGTATATAAAGTACTGCTTATCTAAATTGAGTTGTTAATGCAATATTAGATAGCAGATAGTTGATTAGTAAGTTCTGCATTATTTAAAATGTTAATGTGGTATTCATCCCTTTTTTCTTTCGAAGTCCATAATAAAATTAATTCTATTCGTATCTCTAGAGAATGAGCGAAGGGCTTTGTCTGGACGTTCCAATAATACCATCTCGGACAGTTGATTTTAGGAATAGGAGCAAAGAGAGATCTTCTTTATTTTTGAGTGTGCACTACTGCAGCATGTAAGTCATACGATTGAATGGAGGCGGTGGTTCAAGTGCACAAAATTTTGGGAAATCCATTACTACCACTTCAAAAACATAGATTTGATAAATCAAGTTTTGCCCGACATATTTACTAGACAGAACACACTATAAAAGCAGAAGATCTAAAATTGTTAAAGAAAGTGTCTCCAACAAAATAACTAAATTGCTGTGAGAGCATTCATATTTTCAATAATAGGAAAATTTTTTCAAATCAGATAGGGGGCTGATATCTATTACATTACATATAATTCATTTGTTGAAAATATTTCGGTTATTCGGTTAAGCGCAACGGACCTTAAACTGGGATTTAATATTTAAGTCTTTGCTTGCTAGCAGTCAGCATTACACTTCTAGTGTTGACTTGACGAAGAACTTATCTTCAGAGGTACTCCTCAACCAAAGCTACTTCAGATAGTCCAAATCCATCAGTTTCTACTGGAGATGGCAACCTAGTTGCCGTATTATGTACTTATTTTAGATAGATGGAAGAAAGATCATAATGTAAGTGAAATTTTATATATATATATATATATATATATATATATAGCGAGTTTCTACAGCCTAGACGAGCCGTGTCTCGCATCCTATATATCCTATATGCCATAGATCCCTATCTTCCCATAGGTCATCTGCTAATTCTCGCTTCTCCATTGCCTCTCTTACATCATCTTCTAGGTGAGCGACCTTTTTTTCTTCTCTCCGGTGGATTCCATACCCAGATCTTCTGTGGCCACCTGTGGGGTTGTTTCAATGGAAAATAATAAAGAAATATTGCGTTCTTTGTTCATTCTAAAGAAATGTATAACCGAACAACTATAATTTTATTTTGCAGCTCTGCCATAGTTGCATAGTAGTTCAATAGTTTTAAGTAGTAAGAACATTGGGGTTTATAGCTATATGTGAAATTTCATCAAGATGAACTGAAAAAGAAATTAGAACCACTTATAACGCTGAATACGAAAAGTATAGATAAAATATCACAAAAAATAATAGGGGATATACAAACGATTACTAAGAAAATCTGTAGCAGAACCAAAAGTACAAAAGAAAGTAAACTGAAACCATATACAATACAACTAATAGAAAAAAGAAGAAAAACGACCAGAGAAGCACCAAAATACAAGGAGAAAAACAAATTAATACAAAAAAAAGCGAGACAAGATCTAAGAGGTTACAAAACAAGCCAAATCACAGACATCATAGCAAACAATAGAAACGTGAAAGTACTGAGAAGAAACTTAAGCAGAGGAACAGTAAAAATAACTAAAATAAGAGATCACCAAGGAAATATACTAAACGATAAAACCGACATTTTTAAAGAAATACAACTATTTTATGAGAAATTAAACACATCCACAATGCCGGAATCTAAAGTAAATCTACAACAGGGTACTTAACGTTGGATCAGAAGACCTACCAGAAATAACTTCAGGCGAAATGAAACATGCCTTACGGCAAATGAAAAATAAAAAATCGCCAAGCGAGGATAGTATAACAGCAGAGATGCTGAAAATGGGAGGAAGCACTCTAGAGGAAGCCCTGAAAATATTACTCAACAGATGTTTAAATGAAGGAAAAATACCAATAGCCTGGAAAAACGCAGAAGTTATTCTTATCCACAAGAAGGGTGACAATACAAACCTAGAGAACTACCGCCCGATAAGCCTGCTGTCCCACCTATACAAGTTGTTAACCAGGATAATAACAAATCGTATCACAACAAAACTAGACTCCTACCAACCAGTAGAGCAGGCAGGATTCCGGAAAGGTTTTGCTACTGTCGATCACCTACAGACGATTAGAACACTAATCGAAAAAACAACTGAATATAATATCCCTGTCCTCTTGGCATTCATAGATTACCATAAGGCATTCGATGGTATCGAAACCTGGGCATTCTTGTCAGCAACGAACGATGCGAGAATGGATTTTAGATACTCGCCATTGGGACCGCGGTGGTCGAGTGCGAGAACGCATTGGCCACTCGAGGTCACAGTAAATGCAGTTGCTCCGTTGGGGCGATCCAATCCCGACTGGGGCGACCGCATTTGCTTAGTTAAGTTTAGGGTGCATGTTGCATGAATGTTTAGTATGTAAGGGACGCCCGCACTCCCCTGAAGTAATGCGAAAGCGGTTCCGGGGGGGACGGTAGTATGAATGAGTGAGAAAAAAAAAAGATACTCGGCCATTATTAGAAATATCTACGAACAAGCCATCTTTCATATTAAACTTGAAAGCAACCAATCAACAGAGAAAATTCCCATCGGAAAAAGTGCTCGACAAGGCGACACCATTTCACCCAAATTATTTACGCTAGCTCTAGAGAACGCCTTTAAAGAACTAACCTGGAATGATAAAAGGATAAATGTAGATAGTGTGCGCCTAAACCACTTAACGTTCGCGGACGACATAGTGTTGATAAGCACTGACATAGAAGAACTTAACACTATGTTAAATGAACTGGAACAGAAATCTCGAAAAATAGGACTAAGTAAAACTTGGTAAAACCAAAATGCTGAGTAATTCGCAGCAAGAGGTTACCATTGGCAATATCTCCCTCGAGAAAGCCGATCAATAGGTAGATACATATACCTTGGCCATATAATCAGACTTGGTAAAGAAAACCAAATAGCTGTGAGATCAACCGTAGAATTCGCTCATCATGGGTGGCTTTTGGGAAACTTAGTTATATATTAAAGGATAAAATATACCCATGAATGTGAAGCGTAAGGTTTATGACGGCTGTATACTGCCCGTGACCACATATGGCTTAGAAACCATGGCTCTAACACGAAGAACTACAGAACAACTAAATGTAACACAACGAGCAATGGAAAGGGCAATGTTGGGGAAAACTATACGCGATAAAATCAAAAACAACGACATCCGAAATAGAACTAAGGTGACAGACGTAATGGACCGCATAAACAAGACTCAAGTGGAAATTGGTGGGTTACCTGGCTTGACAAGAATCAGAAAGATGGACACAGCGAATTACAAACTGGAGGCCACGAGCAGGGCCGTTCCCAAGGTCCCTTAACTCTATAGGGACCTTGGGCCGTTCCAACCTGGTCGAGCGCCGTCGTGCAAATGTGCCTTTTTTTAGTGCATATATTTTTTATATTTTATACGATTTTATATTATGTACATTCAACATAATCGCTAGACGCTAATTATTAAATAATACAACTGTGAAGCAAAAATAAACATTTTATTACCAAACAAAAAAATAAACATTTTTTGAACAAGAAATAGTTACCTAATCTAAATAACCTAAATAAAACTAAATAACCACTAAATAAAAGTAGCTTTACGCGCTTTCTTTCTGGAAAATTCAGAAATAAGATCAGTCACATTTATATTGTCCAACAAATCACTTTCAATCGATATGATTGCCAAATTATCGAGCCGCTGTTGGCCCATTGACGATCTTAAGTAGTTTTGGATTAACTTTAACTTTGAGAAAGTTCTCTCCGCTGAAGCAACCGATACAGGCATTGTCAACAAAATTCGCAAAGCTACGCTTGCATTTGGAACAGAATGAGTTAAATTATTTTTTATAATGTAGTCTAACATTTGTGTCGGTGTTTGTAGTCTTAAGATTTTTTAAAAATTGCAACTCGTGGAACAATTCTGTTCCATTTATGTCACGCTCATTACGATTTTTGTCTGTTAAAACTTCTTCAAGCTGTAAACAACAATTTAGTTGTTCCTTTTCTGGTAAATCTGAAAATTTACAAATATCCCATAAAAATTGAAAATGGTCGGAATGGGACGACAATAAGTCGGTTCTTTCACTAATTGATCTTATAACAATATCAAGTGTACTAAAAAATTTGTTTATTTTAAAATCCCGTTCTCCATCTGTAATTGGTTCATCGTCATTCTCGTAATTAAATTGTTTTTTTAACACGCCTTGGTCTAAACACATTTTCAGTTTTGAGGGTTGGCTCTACATCTAGAGATTTTTCAAGTTCAGAAGCATCAACTAACACATCTCCAAATCCTTTATCACTGCGGTAACTATTGAAAAACTTTAGCAAATTATTCATTTGGGTACATGCTTCCGAGATATTAAAATCTTTGGTTTGTAATATTTTGCTAACAGTATTGACCCTAAACAGAACATTATACCACAATATTAATGTACATATAAACCGGTAACTTTTTAATTTATTTGCTAAAGATTCAGCCATATGCTTTGTATTGTTATCGAAAGAAACTCCACTAAATATACTATACAAAGCATCATAGACTTCCCCCAGCTGATACCTCAAAGGAGTAATGGCATCAATATTCTGCTCGACCATCTAGTTTCAGAAAGTGGTTTTAAAGTTAAATTGGAAATATGTTCTTTTAAAACGGTCCAACGATTAGTTGAAGCCGAAAAAAAATTGTAAAGTTCTTGAACTGTAGTAAAGAATTGCCAGCTAGAGTTGTTTCCCTTAACTGCATCATTTACAACCAAGTTTACAACAAGGTACGAAAAATTATCTTGGATTTAAATCTAGAATCTTTTTTTGTAAACCGGCATGCTTGCCTCGCATGTTGGCACCATTGTCGTATCCCTGGCCTCTCATATCATATAAATTTAAATTATGTTTTTCTAAAGCATTTAGTAGAAATTTTTGTAAGCCTTCAGCTGTTGTGTCTTCTATTGGAGCAAAATGTAAGAAACGTTCCTCAACAACAATTTCCCCTGATGTTGATTCTAAATTTACGAACCTGATACAGACAGAAATTTGTTCTTGATGGCTCATGTCCGGAGTGCAATCAAGAATAATAGAAAAACATTTTGAATTTTTAATCATATATAAAATATTTTCTCTTAAATTATTGCCTATTATTTCAATTATTTCATTTTGAATGTGGATGCCAAGATAATGATTCATTTTGTTGCTTTGCAATTGCATTTGTACCCTCTTAGTATGTTCAGCCATTATAGGATCGAATTTGGCAATCATTTCCACACATTTCAAGAAATTACCATTATTCTTTTGAAACAATTTCAAATTTTGACCGTGAAAGGCCAGATTTTGTTTAGCTAAAAACTGAATAACATAGAATATTCGCTCAATAACTGCATGCCAATATTTAATTTCAGCATTAAACAAATATTTATGAGTTAGATCAATCGTATTGTTTGTTTTAAATCTAGTTAAACAGTCAGACCATGTCTTAAGATTTTCGAAATGCATCATTTTACTTTTTTCGTGAATATTTAAATGTTCACTCAAATGTTGCCAATCATTATAGCCATTTTCATCAGCCAATCGGGCTTTTGCGGTGTTAAGGTTAAATATTCTGCAACAAAAACAAAACACTGAATTTTTCGATACCGAGTACAGAAGCCAATGACGCTTGATTTTTTCATTATTTGGCAAAATTCGAGTGAAGTACGATTCAGAAAATTTTCGCCCAGTCTTGTCTTTCGGAAAAACGCAATTTGAATTGTTATAATAGGTTGGACCATTTTTTATCAGAAGTTCAATATTCATTGAAGACAATATTTTCGGCCACAAACCTGGATCTTTAGACAGCTGTACAGTCTTACTATCAAAAACTTCATCAGCATCAACTTCGATAAAAGTTACAGTTTCTTCAACTTCAACTAAACCTGATGTCGATGGCTCCATATTATCATCATCATTTTTTACGAAAGCCTCCGAAGTAGAATCAATGGGTGCTTTAAAAAATTGAGTTATTTTCTTATTGGTATTTTCTAACACCTCCTCCCGTTTACGTTTGTTAATTAGATTTTGGTAACCAGAAAGTTTCTTTTTACCTTCAGACATCTAAAAAAATAATACAACATGACATTTTGGGTTCGGGGTTTGTTGAATCTAATTAATTTATAATTACGAATTATTACGATCTGGATCTACATTACTTACCTTAACTTTTATTTTATACTTATAACTTATACTTTTAAGTTTTAGCTTCCAAAAAAGAACAAAATTTCGAATAAGGAAATAGGTATAACTTTTTAGCTGATGCGAGATGCGTTTTACTCTACTGCTTAAGACAAAAGCCAATGCACAAATGAAAATGATTTCACTGCAATACTCGCGTCGCCTGGCCAGACAAGAATGAGCTTGTGAAACATAGGAACTAGGAAATATAGTGAGGGCGTACGGCGCTTAGTAATAGAACAAAATATGCAATAGGTCGGGACCAAGCAACTTAAAGAAGTCATGTTTGACTCTATAGATAATAATAATAATAATATATTTTATAAATTATTTATTTAAATATTATTACTTATTTCCTTCTTGTGTTTAATCTTAATTCTAGCATATTCTAACTGATTTTTCAGACATTGGTAAAAATAAAAAAATATCTTCGGCGCCTTTTTCGTGACGGCGCCGTCGTGCGCCGCACGACCTGCACATATGGTTGGAACGGCCCTGGCCACGAGCAACCAAAAGCATCGGAAGATCGCAGAAACAGTGGAGCGATGACATTACAGCAGTGACCGGAAAGAACTGGATGAGGACTGCCAGAGGTAGAGATAAGTGGAGACAATTGGAGGAGGCGTATGTCCAGCAGTGAACCCAAACAGGCTGAAAAGAAAGAAAGAAAGACATTAAAACGAATAAAAATTGAGAATTTGCACACCTGGAGTCTATAAATGTAAACAACAATTTCCACTATCTTTATACATAACATCTTAACCCAACACATATCTACTCATCACAATAACGTGGGAGCCTACGGTATTAGGTCCCAAGACATGAAAATCAAAACATTCGATATTTTTCTCTTGAAACCGAAATAAACTTCTAAAGTCACTACCAGAATTATGAGTTTCATAATATAGTACGTGTTACGTTATCCTTTTCAGAAAATTACTGAAACATCGCAGAAGCAACTTGTTTCAGCCTGGTTGTGAATGTATGCAAGATTAATGAAACATTTATTCACAGTTTAAAGTAAAATAGTCCTTTTTATACATACTACTCAATAAGTTGGCGAGTGAAAGGTAACAGTAAAATCACTTAATTTACTTTTTGGAAAAGCATTAAATCCAAATTTTACTAATAAGATTTTTATTATTCTTTATGGTTTAATATGAAGCACCTGATTGATATGTAACACATATAACAGCAGTAAACTTAAGTTGGTGCCTTACGTGCAGGCAACCCAACTATCAGCATATGCAAAATGGCATCCCCCTGGCGGGAATTGCCTACATTAAAAGGCCAACATCATCGGTCACGTGACCGGCGTTTCTTGCTACGTGTTCGTCTTGTCATCCAAATCTTCGAAAGTACCGTAAAGTTGTGGCAAGAAGGGCCCCACTTTTGGTATAACGGTGACGAGTGCAGCACGTGTGAGGACAATTAGTGCATTTTAGCGTTCTCTATCACACCCTGCCAAGATGGGGAGTAAGTATTTCTTTAACACCACCTTATTAACCTCTATTTCAGTGAATTTTATTTATTTATTGGTATATTTTGTGGGGCACATGTGTTGTCCCTGTATGATGGTTCACGAGCCACCTTGACATATTGCTAACGACGACGTTTCTGTTGCAGTAAAATTCCTGGAAGTAATTAAGCCGTTTTGCAGTATTTTGCCTGAAATAGCGAAACCAGAACGAAAGGTAAGCCTAGTTAATTTGCTCATATTTTGGGTTTTAAGAGGATATGATGCCACATGTCCAAGCTTGTATTGTAGCCAGGCATGTACTTTATGCAATGCATCCAGAAGTTTCAGTTTAAATAAGAATTTTCATTCAAATTTTTGGTAACAGATGGTTAGACCTCATGCTCCACTTATTGTTACAGATTCAATTTAGAGAGAAAGTACTATGGACTGCCATCACACTATTCATCTTCTTAGTATGTTGTCAAGTAAGTAACTATTTTTTAATTATATGAATACGCATAATTAGTTTCTAAGCGATTGACAGATAAAAAGGTTTGCGTAATATCACTGATAAAGGTCAGTGTTATGATAAGAACAGGAACAAAACAGGATATTTCTTTTGCAGATTCCATTATTTGGCATCATGAGTTCAGACTCGGCCGATCCATTCTATTGGATCCGTGTCATTTTGGCTTCAAACAGAGGTACCTTGATGGAACTTGGTATTTCGCCCATCGTTACATCCGGACTTATCATGCAGTTATTGGCAGGAGCAAAAATAATTGAAGTTGGTGATACTCCGAAAGACCGAGCTCTGTTCAACGGTGCCCAAAAATGTATGTTCTTGTATTAGGCGTCTAAAATTGAGATTTTGGAGATGGTAAGAGATACAACAACGATTAAATGGGGCGAAAGATATATATTTTTGAGTCCAGTTATATGATGCTTTTAATTTTCTAAAAGAAAGTAACAAGTTGCTGGATTTTTTAAACTTACGAAACATTCTGGGTGTTGCAATTTGTAGGAAATTGTAAGCTGTAGAAATTGATGGAATTAGTATTTGTTCTGATTCGTAATCTTCGAGATACAACACCAACTTACACTTTTGTAAACGGAACCAATTGGCTCGTTTAGAAAGCTCATTTGGTCATCTTGTCGGTGATATAAGAGATGGAATATTTATTTACACAAGCTTTGCAAATATTTAATAAAAACTTTTTAATCAAGTGAGTTTTGATGGTATTCCCTGTAAAAACAAATGAATAGTACCCTGGTTGGTATGAAACAAAACAAAATATAATCTATACTGAAAATTTTAATATTGTACACAATACAACAAAATCTTATCTTGTTTTGAGCTTTTTTTTTGCTGATTTCAATGATATCTTGGGGAAATATCAAAATTACATTGAATGTATATGATAATTTATATCCATATTAAACTTGTAAACAATTAATTGTTACATGAACTTTTTTGTGGGCAACTGCTATCCCTGGACAGTAATTTATGAATTAAATCCTAAACTTAAGATAATTTTTTGTGACCAATGGCTACTTTATGGTAATAGAACAATGTGCTCTATTTTATACATACATTAAATGTTAACAAAATGGCCGCCTTGCATCCAAGAGTATTTAGCTCAATATCCAGAAATAGGATGTCACAGTTGATGTTGATATTTTTTAGGGTAGTATATATATAACATTACAATTTTCAATACAGATTTGTTTGTTTGAATATTGGAAAAATTCTGGGTATAAAGTTCTACAAAGAAATAAAAATACTTACATTAAATAGAAATAAAAAGTTAATTCGAATAGTTTTCATGTTATAGTAAATGTATTTATTGAAGTAGAAATGAAAATATATGTATAGGTAATGCGAAGTCAACATTTAAGCACAACCTTTCAAAAATCTATGAATTTGTTTTTGCCAGACTTCATTGAAATTTGTATTAATTAATGGTAAATATAATATTAATAATTTAATAGTTTTCATTTACATTTATTAGACTGAA
>JABXWE010043026.1:0-12893 GCA_014611495.1 Limonius californicus | reverse complement strand
TAGATGTTTTATAACTTTGTATGTTGAGGATTGACGACTGTGTAGGTTACTCTCTAAATTACTTTTATATTTATCCGAGTTTTCTTGGTAAGCTTCTTGTATTCTGTTCTTGTAGGTTTCTTTTACCTTCGTACTCCTTGTATTTATCTTCGTTATTTCTGTCCCGAAACCACTTTTTGTATGCGTCTTCTTTCTCCTTTATCACCGTTTCCAGATCGTCATTCTATATTTTTAAACCTGTTTTCTTTGTACATTTGAGTCTTCTACCTAAAGCTTCATCAGCTGCTTTTTGAATTGCGTTTTCTATATTTTGTAATTCAATTTCTACACCCTCTCTTGTTTCTACTGACAATAAGCGTTGGTTGAGTCTATTCTGGTTTAACTTTCAAATGCTTTTTTCTTCTAGGAGGTTGATATTATCTGTGTACTTCTTTTGGTGCTTTTATTGATTATGATGCATGTATTTCCATTTCGAATATATTTTAATTCTCGATACACTATTAAGTAGTGGTCTGTCTGTGTTCAATTAGTTGTAGCCCTCTATATACATTTGTGTCTAATAATAAAAAGGACGTTCTTTCATTAGTGATAATATAGTCTATAAGTGATCTTCTACCTCTAACTTCTCAAGTGCATTTATTAATTAATTTCTTTTTGAAGAAGGTGCTAGTCGATTTCTGTTTGTGCTATTATGCAAAATGTATGAGGTGTTGTCCATTTTCATTAATTTATATTTTGTGATGTGTAAAGGAAACCACCAAGAGTCACAATTCACAAAAAATACACAACTCTAATTAAGGAGCCCATCTAATAAATATGCTATATTTGATTTTCATTCTGGGTTTCTTCAATATATCTGATTCGATAAATTTCTGTTATATACTAAAATTTTAAATTTTACTATAATCTGTTGACTTTTTTTTAAGTTTGTGTAGTCCAAGACGTATGCTTGGCCTATTGGGAATTGGTTGAAAGTAAAAATTGGTACTTTGATAAGAATCGTATACGTGAGCTTCTTTTATGTTTCACACGGTAATAGTAGTTTGTTTTGATGTTTGGCCCTAACTGACGAGTTAGCCGAGACTACAACGTAGAAACTTCCAGGGGTTCATAAATAAGGACGTCAACTTAACTTTTCCCGTTTGCTTGCTACTTTACGAGCTGATTCTGCTTAATTTTTAATGGTAATACCTACTTTGTTGGATGTGTCTTGGGAAGTTTATTAAGAGAGTTCAAAATAACATGCTCAGGATTATCCTAACTCAAAGCCGACGCCACTAACTTATAAACATCCCTTTTTGTCTTCCACGCTATTGTTCTTGCCCAGTAAACATCTAATTCCCTATGGAATTGTTGCCTTAGAGTTAACACCTTTAATTTATTCTCAATCTTGCTGAGCATCCACGTTCTCTTGTTAATCCCTTTGAAGTTCACCTACGAATGCAAAAGAAGCTTTCCGTCTTTTAAATTACACCCTTTTGACGTTTTAATGTTAACTTGGATTAGGGACGACGCGGAATTGGGAATAAAAATGAATTTTCCATTCGACGAGTGCTTTGCTTAATTCACAGATAACTTAATCTCTAATTTAATTTAGATTTATGTCCTGCGAAAGTTAATCTACCTAATTCTACAGGGTTATCGGTTATCCAAATTCATATAATGCTCTTCGCCGATTCGATCTAACATTAATGATTCAGGCATATTTTAGGAAAGTGTAATTAGTAACCCCTTAAAAGACGAATGGGATGCGTAACTTTAGTTTATATAGGATCAGTATTTTTTTTAGGGTCGATATGAGATTATGCTTTTTTTCGTGAATGTAAACAAATTAAATTTCACGTGGTTAATAATACACACTTAACAGTACAAAGCGAAAAAAAAAAATACTAATTTTCATCTGTAGTTGCTCTGGAAACAAATTAATTATTTTACATTATCTAAAAAAGCTCACCGGAATATCAATCAATTTTGTATCTTTTTTTTGTTATTCACACTACCGTTCCTCCCCCCGAACCGCTTTCGCTTTACTGCAAAGGGATGCAGCTGTCCCTTACATACTAATCATTCATGCAACATGCAACCTAAATTTAACTAAGTGAAATACGGTCGCCTCAGCCGGGGTTCGACCACGCGGCCGATTGAACCGCATTTCACTGTGACCTCGACTGACAGCGCTTGTTCGTACCGCCCCATCGAAGTCCCTACCAATTTTGTATCTGGACTGACGCCATCCTTTCCACAATACCAAATGATGGTCTAGTTCAGGATAGAGGAAAGCTTGACATTTTGGGTTTGGAATTTTAAAACATTCGTTTAAATACATACACAGTTTAACGTTCTTTTAATGATTTTTAATGTTGAGTATTATGTATTGGCATTCCACTATATTAGAATAAACTTATTTATTCTGGATCTGGATTGTAGGGAAGGCGAGATAAACTAACAACACTTAGACCTCAAGGTGGCCATCGGCTCTCATTTTGTTAATCTTCACGCCATCGAACCCTGTTGATAAACTTGAGGATGTCTGCAGATGGGGTGATGCTGATACTGGCCATGCTAGGCCAGAAGTCCTGCAACACGGCTCCTTTGATCGGAGCAAGCGCGGGACACTGACATAGTAAAGGTTATGCCGTTTTCTCCTCGAGGTTGCATCCGCTACATTTAGACTTTCCGATTGTATGTATATGTTTATTTAAGAGGCAGTGCGTCCGTCTGCTCATTCCCCCAGTTCCTGATTATGGCATTTGAGCCAAACGAGGTCAACAATAGTATCATAGGGAATATCTGTCATAGCTTAGTGAACTGATCTATCAGCTCCGAAGTAATCTTAAAACTACTGTCAGAGTCTCCTTGCTGTCAGTCGATGCTCGTATGTGTTTTGAACTGACCCCGCGGTGAGTGACTACTATTAGAAGCACCCAGAGACATACTGGTTTGGAGATCTAGATTCTCGCGAGATTCGATCCGTCTATATAAATGGATACATTGAGTCTGGACGCTTTTGCCGCATCGATCAGTACGCAAAATGGATTCCCAAAGACACCTTTGAGGGGTATGCGGTCAACCTTCGTCTCCAGGAGTGGTATCTTCTCGACAGCCTTAGCGTCGACTTCCCCACAAACAAGTCAAAGGGATCGCATTGCACTTGCTACGCAATCTTATGCATATGTCTGAAGCGTATTACGGTTGTTGTTAGTCTAGTTCTGCGCCACCAGTCAAGTGCTCCGTAGCATAGAATTGCTTTGATGATAGTAGTGTACAGGACAGTTTTGGGGAATAAGCATAGTCTGCCCAACGCCCACCGAAAGTTGATGGGTTTTAGCCTGAAGGTTTTCCCCAATTCAGTTTTATATCAAATATAATTCTCATATATTTGACTTCATCTGGCAGGCTGAGTGGACTTCCAAAGAGAATAGGTGCCCTAAAGACTTCCAACTTCTTTCTCGTGAACAGTACTAGCTCCGTCTTCGCGGAATTTACTAGAGGGAATTTTCTGTGCAGTTTTCAACTTATTTCTTAATACAACAGATACAATAGTTGTATGGCGACATTACAAGTGAAAATAAATGTACGTTCTGTAGTTCTCCATTGCTCTTCTTTGTATGGGTTATAAATTCGTAAAAATTGACGTTTAGTGATTTCGGAAATGACCGCAAATTTTCCTCAAATTTCAGGTACGGTACTGTATGAAATTTGTACGAACATGCTACATAACCACAAACTGCGTGGTGGGTAGCCCAAGATGTTGACGGATGTTGACAAAAACCAGCGAATGGCATCTGCACTGACCTACCTATATTGCTAGAAAATTGATGGCGCTGAGTACCTGAATCACTTTGTGCCGGGCGACAAGACGAAGATTGCGCACACCAATGCTGAAATCAAGTAACAATTAATGCAGTGGAAGCAGCTGCTCTCCCCAAACTCAAAATGTTCAAGCAAACATTTGAGAACGGAAAGCTTATGACTACTGTTTTTTTTGAATAAGGAAGCTATATTGTTGGCTGATTTCCTGGAATATGGTATGAAAATTTATGCAGACGTATGGTGAGACCTTAAAAAAGTAGAGAACTCACGATTCAGAACAGCAGACGAGGATTGCCTACTTCTGGACATTGTGCTTTCGTACGATAACGCTCGGGAGCGCGCGGCGGCTCGAACTGTGCAACTTATTGTGCAATTCAATTGAGAAATTTTTAACCATTCCTCATCCAGTACCCAGTTTATTAACTTGTGATGTATGGGAATCTGTTTTGGAAAAGCCTTTATAAATGTAGAGCTCAATATATAAGTTTTAATAATAACGCAACTGTGTTTACTTTCGGTTTTAACTTAGAATGTGACAATGCCAGATAGAAAACTTTTTTGTATTCGCATCAACTGTATATGTTGTATCTCGAGGTTGTGATAAATATATATGGTGTTGCATAAATTGGAATTGAAATGTTCTATATTCTTGATTCCATGGGCTTCCTTGTATAGCGAGGAGTTTTCTTAGAACTCCATTTGTAAACATATCTTAAGCAGTAAAATAAAACATGAAAAGAGCTTTAGATACAGGAAAACCTTTTCGTTTTCAAACAAATTTATCAGGAAATGCGAATATGAGAAATACTGTGAAAACCACTACCTACTTAGAAGCTGGTTTTATATATATATATATATATATATACATATATTGCTATGGTTATTCCTTCAATAATTATAATTATCGCCCCATGTTGGCAGCGACAAAAAGTTGCTATGTAACTAAAAGTCATGGTTAAAAACTAACTTTACTGTCGCCGAAATTAGTTCATGTTACTCCACCAGTACACAGACCGCACTCCTCTCCGCCAGGCTGGTTCTGTTTACCGTGCACAGCCGTCACTTCCCGACATGCAGTACTTATCCATTTCCATTAACGATGATTAAAAGTCACATTTCATTTTATAATGCTATATTCTCCCTTTTTAATCTTACAATTTTTATGACATTTTAAAATACAACAAAAGAAAAGTAATTTCCAATTTTAAAAATTTAGTACGTGTTGGCCGGCGGGGAAAAATAATATTTTACCATGGAAACACGTCTTGCCCCGACGGCGATATATTTGTAGTTACAAAGCATTTGTATTAATACTTGCTGCTTAGGAATGTATCTTACATGATTAATATGCTCCAGAAAAATGAGTAAAATGTCGTTTCTGGCTTTGATACAAAAACTAAGCATTACTATGCAGATTTATAAAAATCTTGTCTGTAACCCACCACACACAATTTCCCAATCCGGCTTGCGACCGTGGGATCCTAATGCTAAAAACGTTCTCCTCTGGAATTTCTGTCGGTCGGTTTCGACGTTAAACTGTAGGTCCCCCGTGTTTCTTACCTTAGCGTTGAGGTGAAACACGTGGCAACGAAGAGGCCGATGCCCAAACTCTCAAACTCTACTTTTCAATGGTGTTTCTTATTGAACTAAAATATATCTTCAGAGGTAACCACTACATCTTTGTGTTCATTTCATGATGTTTAAATTACAGATACACTAGCAATGCATGGAGTTAACGACCGCTCGATAATGTTAGGTTACTTGGCAACACTTGGCTCATAAAAGTACTAACAAATATCAAATATGAAATATTAGTAAACATTGGAAGACAGTTACTTGTGTTACATTATTCGACGCACCCTATTTAGGAAAATTATGTAAAATCGTTATAAAAAGCTATAACATGCCTTAAAATGCATTAGTAATCCCTAAGAAGTGCTAATATGTTAAATCCTATCTTTTGCATACTATGGGAACAATTCTGTTAAAGCCATGCATACTACATGTACTTCCTAACTTCTAAAAAGGTATAAAAATGTAGAAAAATCATTGGTCAATTTCACCTATTCTAAAAATTATTTTAAAGTCGCCTTCCTGAGTATATCGTCCCTTAAAGTGCACTTACTACTATCTAAGAGTAAAATTTTGAATAAATGTTAACTATGGCATAATAACTATTTGTTTTATTTCTAGTCAAAAATGTTAGCATATATAAATACATTTACCACGTACACATTATTTAAGAATATTATGTCAGTAATGCTTTTAGAATCAACCCCTACAAATTGAAACAGAGGTTTTATAGAAAAAAAATAACAACCACGTTGATGCCCAAGCAAAATATTTAGATTTTGTTGCAAAATTATCAAATATAAAGGGCAAGCACAAGGGTGTATTACTATTTAAGAATATACAACGCACTAATATTGTATTATCCAGCCTTTAAAAACTGAACAATTCGGGGATTGAGAAAGCAAAAATTACTTACATACACAAGCAAAACAATCTACAAAGTTTTCCATAAGCATTAAAATATAGAAACCGTCTAAACCGCATTCTGTTCCGAAAAATTATTTCAATAATTACCTTTCTAGGTATAATGTCCCTTAAAATGCACTTTCAACCTCCTAAGCAGTAAACATGTGTGTAGGTATTAATTTTGTCACAATTACTAAGAATATTCTTTTTGAATACTCCAGAAGTTAAACAATCTATAGTGTTCCGTAAAATATAGGGAAATATCACAGAAGTGTACATACAGAAGAAGTTACAGGGTGTTCTAATAAGATAAAAGGAGACTTATCTGGAAAATAGAGTAGTGTAGTAATCTACAATCACCGAAACACAATATAGTATCACACATACTGTTTCATTCAAGTTTTTGATCATCTTGCTAAATTATTTTTTGTAGATCTTAGTTCTTTTTCAATATAATCAGTACGTAGAACGTAGCCCACCGGTCGAGCTACTAGTATATAAATATGAAGAAGAATTCTGTTATTGCGCTCCTGGATCGACATAATTTCGACAAGCAGGTGAACATTTATAATCTTTAATGTCTCTATTTCAGTAAAATACAAGCAACTATATTACATAATTATCGTCGTTTAATCGCGCCTTATAAGTTAATTGTTTATAAAGCTTTGTATCAAAGGCTAGCATACCAAAGAAGCAAAGAAACACGGCTTATACGATGTTTCGTTAAATAGCTTGCTCACAATTCACCGATTAATTGATTTTCCAGATGGAAACTATACACGTTTAACTTCGTTGACAGTTTTAATATTATAAATACAGATTTTCTAAAGCCTTTCTCTTTGACAGTTTTAATATTATAAATACAGATTTTCTAAAGCCTTTCTCAAATGCTAATGTTTATGAAAGATATTTATTGAAATTGCCTTTTCCTAAACTTAATTGAAATCCGAACGATATAATGTTACGCCTTTAATCTTTACTATATACAAAAATTGGTTGAATTACAAAAACAACCTCATCACTCCGCCACTGTTTAGGTAGACAATTACACATTGACAGATGCCAGATTCCCGGAAACTCAATCGAAGAAGGAGTAGGTTCAGAACAAATAATTAATAGGCGCCACCGACTTATAATTTTCTAGCATCGTCCGAGGTGGTAAATGAGAAGTCGGACCCCAAGAAAAGTAATCACCTACCTCCAGATAATTTATATTTATCCTTTACGTAGACTTAAATCCAAATACTTCGTCGTAAAATAAAAGACAAGTTGCAACCAAATCTCTGTTTCCTTAATAAACCAACAAAACCCATTCATTGTTCTACAATTTCTATGGAAGAACAATGATTTAAAATAAGAGTAGAAGTCCCAATTTTACGTTACTCTACCGGAATATATCGAAAATTAACTTGGCAACACTCAAACAATTTTTAGGACATTTATTGCGCTACACAACCATATGCTACAAATTTTTAGCGCATTCGCAACGCAGAGCAAAAACTATCGTCAAGGCGTGAACTCTTACAAACGCAATATCAACCCACTATTGGAGTACCCTGTATATCTGCTTTACGTAAAAGTGGAATATGGAATATTAAAATAGTATTTCATATGTACGCATAACCCCAATTAAATCCCAATGACACAATCCGTTGACCCCATTCAATTAATAAATTAATTCTTAAATAAACATAACGAAATCGTAAACAACAAGACAAGGTTATACAGTTTTTAAAAATGCACTTCCCTTGATGAATACATAGCGGCAATCAGGTCGACCGTACACCAGACTCTGTATCGATAGACCCAGGTGTCCACTCGGTTCGGGAAAGAAGTCTCACAAGGTTACTCAGCGAGAACAGCGTATCAATTTGAACAATACGTATAAATGTAAAGTTTTTCTACTGCGTCGTCTTAATTCCTGGAAGTCCCGCTGTACGAATTTTGCCTAATTAAATTTATCTGAGACTAGAATTAAGATACTGGAAATTACGATAAGACAACAATTTCTGGTAATAACCAACTCACCAGTTGATGGACTCTGGCATAAAACCAAACCAAATCTTCTTTATCGGAGTAAATTTTATATTGGAAAATAAATTCCTGGAGATTTGTTTCCCTTCAACTATGGGAAAAGCTCCTGTGTGAAGTGACTCTCAAAGCGGAAAACTAATTCTCAATCGACAAACGATTCCAATAAATAATTCACTATTCACAATAAACGTCCGGTAAGGTTGACAACGTTTAACCCACTGACCTAATTACGGAAAACTGTATTTTAGAATCTCCTTCCCCCAAAATTTTAAACTCAAAACCGCGCAGCGTCGTCTTGACCTGAATGAACTTCGAAATATTAAAATTCTTATATACGTAAAACGGGTTGTCTTCTGTTAGGCGCGGAAATCGTTACAATAATATTAAACAATTATTTAGCATATGAAAAAGAAGGTCCATTTTTATCGATTCTATTTTATTTTATTTAATACTTTATGGCTATTTCATTCTTATGTACGACAAAATAATCTACTTTGTTATTATCTAGAAAATATGAAATACAAAAATCTGAATTAATTTTTACTAAGCTTATATACTTTTAGCAATCATTTTGATATCATTGGATCATGCAGACTAGAACTAAGTAGTTTACCGAAGTTGTACACAAGTAAAACAAAAGTTATAATTTATGCAATTTATTGTACACATTATACTAAGTAATACATTTACTACCATCATAGCTAAAATGACAAATAGAAATTTCATATTATGTTAAATATTAAATGAAGCTTCTAATTTTCTTCATTGTTGTTTCAATTTAGATCTAATTTTGTTTGGTTAGAACGTTGCCGATATCCATAAACTTCGAATAAGAACCCGACGGTTTTATTAGCGGGAATAATTATGCTTATTTCTACATTGTTGTATTCGTTTGTGTTTTTCACGTAAATAGTCCTGGTCCAACCTCGTTCCCGGCCAAAATTTAAGGACCTCACGTGGGTCATATAGTTGCCACCAAAGTTTTTATACCAGGATACAAAGGATTCCTTGGATTTTGGATGTTCATTCAAGAAGATATCTTGTAGAAGCAGATGATCTCCTCTCCTATACGAATGCAGAAAGTCACCATACGAGCCTGAATTATCATCTGGTGGTGCTATGGTACCATTTTTTGAGTTGTATCCAGATGGAAGTTCGTTGTAGATGGTTACTTCTCCATGATGGTAGTTATGATGCGTTGGCATTCTATTTTCCAGTTTGTCGATATTGAAAATTTTATATTGGGTTTCATGTGCTGCCGTAGCAACGCAAAGTGAAACTAGAAATGTGATTGCAGTTGAAATGTTCATCTTGATAAGTTATAAGCAAGACAAAGCGAAATGTCAGTCTAACATATGCAGCGAGTGTGTGCTGTTTCGAGAGAAAAATTGTTTGAATTTATATTAAACTAGTTTCAGTCGCAAAACAAAACCGTTGAACCAAAATGGGAACGATGACTAAGAAACACTTATATTGCGAATCACATCAAGTACTCATTATCATCATGCTCTGATCTTATATCTATAGACCTATTCAAGGAAAATTTGCTTTTCCACAAACCATTTAAGCACAATTTAAAAAAATATCATTGCATTAAAGTCTAGCTAAAAGTAGCGCAAAAACAAAAGATATTTAAAACTGATTAATAAAGCTTTACGTCTTACCTCACCTTCTTTTCTATGGGTGTGGTTCTACACCCATTGCACTGCTGCCGAGTATATCTATTGTGTTCTCTATGTTAACTACACTGCCTCGAGTAAGTCCTGTGTCTTTTACTTAGCCCGGATGTTCGTGAGAGGGATAGCTTGGAATTCGTCTCCAAAAAACGGACTCCAAATGTCCTAAGCTTTTTTATGGAAGGTGGTTTCACACCTTCTGTACGTATCCGTTATCCCCAGTGTGTTGAGGTGTTTCTTTTGGTTACAGTGACCTGTAAATTGCCCTGTTAAATGTTTCAAGTGACTCCTGTTGAGATTTAGGACGCTAGATCATTTTTCTTATGGTCTAATTAACATATTGTATATGTGGACCGTCATGGGATTTCGTTCTCTTCAACTCAGGGTTTTCTTCCTTCTTGTGGGTCTTTGCGTCTGCTTGTGGTTTTGTAGTTGAAGGTTTTGCTTCCTTCGGTTATTTTCATTTGGGAAGTGGCTGGGGGCGGTGATGTTTCGTCCTTTGGTAGTTAGTTGTGGGTTCTTGGCTATCTGGAATTGATAAAAAATTGGTGTAGTATTTTCTGTAACTGTAGCTGTGCTCATGCTCATGCTCATCGCATTATTAGGGGGGTGTTTTCTACAAAGGCGAGAAGGTCTGGATATAAATGGGCGGATTAAGGTTTTTTAGGTATGCACCAAAACTGTAACCTCGAAAGCGTCCTTGGATACGGCGGAGGAGGTTAGAGCCGATACGAACTTTTTTGAGGTCTTCCGGAGGTCGGGTTGTAGAGAGCAGGTATGCGAGAAGGTGATACTGATATATTTCATTTGGTTTGAAAGAGGAATTAGTTGGTTGTTGATTGTTAGATTAATGAGCTGAGGATCGAATCATGGGTTTCTGGAAATGTTGGGGTACCTGAGTAGGATAGATGAGGACTTGTCTTCATTGAGTTTTATCCGCCAGTTGCAGGTCCAAGTGTGGATTCTATTGAGGGCTCTTTGGATTTATCGGGAGGCTTTGGGAGGACCAGACGGCGGTGTCGTCGGCGAGGAGCCTGGTTTTGGTTCGAGCTGGGTCGGTGACTGGAAGGTCGTGGGAGTAGATGATGTAGAAGGCGATACAGAACTGCTCCTTGGAGAATGCCGCAGTGAAGGTGAATTGGGAAAGAAAATGGATTTTGAACTTTGAGTCAACTAGTTTGATGAAGGCAGGATTGAGTTTCAGGGTGATTAGTTTATGGATGAAACCGTCGTGCCAGATCTTATCGAAAGCACACTCTGTGTCTAGAAAGACAGCGAGTGTGCACTGGTTTAAATTGGCATTCTTGGTCGTGTCAGAATGATGAGGTTTGAGGTAGATCGAAGGGGCCGGTGGGGTGGAGAAGATGGTTGGACTCTAGGGTTTTACTGAAGTTTTTAGAGTCTTTGCCGGATTTATGGATCATAATTGTGGAAACGTTTTTCCATGAGGTAGGGAACTACGAAGTTTGCAGACAAGAGTATTATTGAATGGACGACGGTGGCTGTATCGGGAAGATTTTTAAGAAGATGTTTTATTTGGGCTGGACCTGGACATTTTGTGTTTTTTATGATTTTTATGAGGGAAGTGATTTCGTTGGAGTTGATGGGGTCCATTAGATTCAGGATTTCATTCGCGTTTTTAAAAAGATGGATGGAGAGTTCATGACTGTTTTGCGAGACGCAGTTTTATTTTAAAATTTCGTTGGTACTCCGAGTGAAAGCCCTTTCTCCAGAGCTGCTTAACTGTTGTATACACTAAGCTTGTACTCCACCATGGGCTCAAACTCCCTCATAACTCGAAGCAATATGTAGTATCTTGGGCCGTAGTAGTTTAACGTATTGAACATATTCAGGTTTAGTAATGTCTGAAGATAGTCAAATGAGGTTTTATACAGAGAGTCCGATCAGAGAAATAATAGAAGAAGTAGGCAGTTTAAATTTTCAAATCTTGCCTCTTCTAAGATTTGCATTTTTTTTTTGGTATTTCATCAATGGCTTTTTATGATTACCAAATCATCAGAATGCAGATATTAATCCAATTAAAAATTTGTTTATTGATTTATCATCTTTCTACTTAATTGTTTATTTTCTGTTTTAACAATGATGAAAGTTTTTTATGTAAGGTATGTTTTACAGCTGCTTCCTAGAAATTGTTTTTTGTCTACGGTTATACTTTCATATTTATCGAACCACTCATCGATTACTTTACCTTTGGATAACATACAATCTGATTTTGTACTTTGCTGTTCTTCCTATTTAATTGCCTCTAAGTATTTGAATTTTAATAGTAGAAAGGTTTAGGTGATCCGTTTCCATACCTTTATAGCTATATATTTGCTAATAATCTTGTAATTTTTACATTATGTTTTATAGCAAAGCATGTTAAGATAAGTGTGTTTTATTCACATAATTTTCTCTAATCAATGCGAACTTGAAATCTGGATTACAATTTTAAGGCAACTCTTCAACGATAATTGTGTGCTTTTAAATGCATTGCAAATAGTATTTAATGTACTGGAGTCTCATGTTGAACGAATTCTACCATAAATTGGAATATCGCCTATATTCCCGATCAGTACTTTCTCCTTTATGCAGTGTCGGTTTGTATACGAATAGAAAGTATTGCTGTGCGAATTATTGCTTCTAGACAGTTAGTTAGTTTCATCTGAAAATAAAAGTCAAGTGTCTTCTGAAAGCTATATTTTGAAAATATATATGCGGATTTGGAAGATTCCATATTAGTCTGTCTGTGATTAGTAGGTTATTTTATTCATTGGACTATGCGTGTTGGTTGAAGGAATGGGCAATTAGTTGAATGAAAATTTTACGATTCTGCGAGTTCTTATTATATATTAATCAACCTACTTTCAAAACACGCAGAAGTGGGTTACT
>JABXWE010043025.1:24500-34871 GCA_014611495.1 Limonius californicus | reverse complement strand
CAAAATAACTTGTCACTTTATCCAGGTATCATTGAAAGTAAAAAAAAAACTTCTCAGTATGATAGTAAAGAATTCAAATTTAGTATCACCCTATGTGATTCTATAGAATGAATTGATACCTAAGTGTTTAGAATAATGAATCTGAAAGTTTTTATTTTTTATTATTTATTTATTTTTATATTTAAAACAAAACATGGTCATAGAAAATTGACACTCACCTAAGGTTTGATAATATAAATAATAAAAGCATTTGTATTATATATTGTTGGAAATAATAGATTTTATATTAAGGTAAATGGATAACGAGCATGTAATGTTACCTTGGTAGAGTAAACTTCAACATATGTTTGTTGTGTCTAAGTACAGCTATTATAATATTAGAGGGAAAAATTAATTGGTTTTCTGCAATTAACATTACTTTTCATGTATTTTCAATATTTGCACAATATTATAGATGAAATGATAATAAAAACTTTCAAATTAATTTCTTTTGTATTTAACGTTATAGCACATACAGGGTGATTCACTACCCTCTTTACAAATTTTGGCGATGAAAAATAGATGTAATTTCATGAAGAAATGTTCTTATGAATGTAGGTTGTAGGTTTGTTAAGAAGTTATAGGGTTTTTAAAATAATTATCTCTTTCAACACTAGATTAAGTTGAAAAACGTAATAGCCATGGGTTTAGCATAACAAAAGTTAGTAAAAAATAATCACCTGTCAAAAATAGTTTGTTTATGTCTAAAGTTTCTGTCACGGTTTATTAAAAGTTGTACTTGTGTATTGAGCAATGAATTATATCCATTTTCTAAAGAAGAATATGCGGACATTGTTTTTATCTATGGATTTTGTAATGGAAACGCTCGTAATGCAGCGAGAGAATATCGAAACAGATTTCCTAATAAATGTCAACCAGCACATTCGATATTCAGTACAGCCTTTAGAAGACTCCGCCTAGGTCCATTCTCCTGCATGATGTATATATTGAAAATCTTGAAAACTTTATGAATGCTGTAATTGAACAATGGGAAAGTAACGGAGGTCCCGTAGTCATGGCCACCTAGATCACCCGACTTAAATCCTTATGATTTTCATTTATGAGGTCATTTCAAGCAACTTGTTTATGCCGTGGAACTAAATGATCGTCATCAATTATTGCAGAGGATTCCAGATGCTGAAACTCATATTAGAAATAATATGAGTTTATTACGCGTGCAAGAGAGTTTACTTCGTCTTTGCCAGTTGTGTATTCAGGAGAATGGACTAATTTTTGAACATTTACCGTAATCTCATTGGTGTTTTCTGTTTGTTATAGTAAATGTTTTTGATTGTTTTAAAATATGAATACTCATTAGTGTTCAAAGAGATAATTATTTTAAAAGCCCTATAACTTCTTAACAAAGAAAGATAGAACCTACATTCATATGAACTGTTCTTCATGAAATTACATCTAGTTTTCATTGCCAAAATTTGTAAACAGGCTAATGAATCACCTTCTATATACTGGACAATGAAGTCAAACAAGTTGTATATAGTTCTCCAGGCGACATCATATGTCTGCCACAATTATACTATCAGGGTATGTTTTTGAATAGAGTCTAAGCTATCAAATGTAAAGATTTTACGGTTGTATCTACAAAACAAAATATTGTTAAATATAAATTGGTTTACATTGAAATTTGTTTTATAAAATTTATAGTTAAATGTATGCTTTTTAAAAGCAACCCATATAAAAGTTGATTTTATTCTTATTTCTTGCAAATGTTTGCAGCTTCAGTCACCAAAAATTGAACAAAAAGGACGTAGTAAAAAATGCAAACTGCAGAGTCTGTCTACCAGTAGTTCTTTAAATACATCACCGACTGCAACAGTGGGTGATATTAATACAAGTCCGTCTCATGGCCTCCAGTCTATCTGTGATAAATCTATAGATTTCACTAATCTACAAGCGTTACCTGACTTCAGCAGTTTCCAGAAGACAGTTTCAACCGATGAAGTGAGTGAGTATACGAATGAGTTATATAAACAAAGTAGTGGTGAGAATGTGAGTGATTTTGTACCCAAACCAAATGCAATTGGCAAGATAGCTATACCACGTTTGAATAGCAATGTGAGCAAATTTCCTCCAATATCTTCACCTAAAAGATCAAAGAGTGCAAAGTACAAAGCCATTCAACCTAAGCCAGAACCTTGTGATATTGGTGTGTACAACCCACAGCTTCCTGTTAACGCTGTGGACTTTCGATCTCAGCAAACTAATTATACGAATTTTACAAATAAAAGCGACAAAAAGCAGAAAAGCATGAAGAAGTTGGCCCAAGATACATTTAAAACTGAAATTGATAGTAGTCTTACATCTTTATCTGTGGATGGATCTGACATGTCACTTCCTCGAGAACGCTTGATAAGTATAGGAGATATTGATAAGTCTGCATTAGATGATTATTTAGGTGCTAATAATAGCCAAGAACATGAAGAGGAACTTGTTAAATATTTTGAAAATAAGGATAAAGCTCCTCCGGAGCAAGATGTTTCATCAAAGTTAACACAACTACGTCAACTTCTAATTACTCAACAAAACATGAATATGAACGTCAATAACACACCAGTAAACACTGCAGAAGCTGAAAATACCAGTGGAGTACAAGAAAATGGATTAAATCTATCTTCTCTGCTTAGTTCCAATATAAGTGCATTTACAAAAACTAACTACAGAAATAATTCGTGTATTCCTAATTTGAACATGACACTTCAAAGAACACACGATCAGTCTACCTATTCTAGCAGTTTGAATGCAAATGCACGCAGAAGAGTAAGCTTTGAAATTCTCCATCAAGATGATGCAGTCCCACCAAGTCCAAATACTCGCAGAAAAAACTTCAACTTTACTCCAATTTCACCAGGACCACTTTCACCTAATGGGAGACAATCAAAATGCTCCAGTACAACTGTAAGTCCTTTTGTTAGTCCTAGAAACACTCCTGTTCCTAGATCTAAAAGTAATATACACAATTCTTATGTCGTTAATGCACCCAATGCATCGGGGGGTTTGTTAAATGTTGCATCTGCTCGAAAGCCAATAATTGCTCCTAAAGCAAACCTCAAAGTTAAACAGGAAACGGATACACATAATGAAAGTGATAAATTAATTAATCAAGGAAACGAGTCCCATGAGCCCCATGAAGTTCAAAGTCAACTAATAATTTCCACCGAAATGGCTAATTATCTACCTATGTCTGCTCCTGCAAGTCCCAAGTTGCCCATTAAGACAAAAAATTCAAATTTGCTACAGAAACTGCTTAATTCTAGTAATAAAGTAATGTATACTCCAAATTACACTCGGTCACAAAGTTTGTCTGGAAATGTGCACGACTCATTATCTTCAGAAATCAGTCAGCTTTTTTCTAACAATATTTCACAATTAAATTTAGAAGCAGGTTATCGATCTCAGTCTGTTCCTTTGCATCAAATGTCAATTAAGGCAAATGAAAACATGCATTCACCTCTTGTACAAAATACCTTTGTTACCCAATTTCCATTTATGGGTGCATCTTCAAATCATTCTGTAGATCCTACTCCTCCCATACAAAATGAATTTAATGACTTTGATTCTTTTTCTGCTAATGAAAACATAAATATGAACAAAATTCTCAGTACACTAGAAACATGTCCAGGCGAAGTAATTTTACAAAATGCAAGAACTGATATACCAACAACTGCTATGAGGGTGAGATGTAATAAAGCTTCCATACAACCAGTTGTTTTTACTGATGGTGGAGCATTAGATAAAAATCCAAGTCTATCAATTAATGAAGATAATTTTGATGCAGAACCATGTGTAAATTTTGATCAACACAATGTAAATATTTCTCATCCCACTTCTGTGTTACCCAATTTAAGGAGTTTAGGACGTTCTCAAAGCATAGATGTGGATATAAGTTCTGATATAAATTACACCATGAAATATAATCCGTCTCGATCTGTTCCTGGTACACCTATACCATACTCTAATTCAAAAACTGCCATAAAAAATTATAGGTCCTATCCATCTACCCCCCTAGCAATAAATGAAACATTTTCATATAATCATGGTCAAGACTACTTACTAAATGGACAACCGATAAAAGAAAAAGCTAGTACAAGTATGGAAATTAATCAAAATTTGCCCTACTTTCAGAATTCCGAAAGTAACGATGAAATTTATAATGTAGATATGTTTAATGTCAATGATACAAACCTAAATTGTGATATCTTAATGGGGGATAATAAAAATAATTTCACTTTCGACGGTCAACTGTCCGATGGCAGCTATTGTGCCAAACAAAATATTGGTTGTGTTTTAGATGAAAATTGTGTTGCAAACGGAAATGAGTTTGACTTTAAAAGTACAGCTAACGCTAATGGCTCATAATTTTGCCACAACCGTTATTTTGGTTTTACTATTCTCTGTAATATATTTTATTACATAAATAATAATATTCAAACGTGGCAACATTGTAAAACATTTGGAAAATGTGGCAAGCTTACAGTCTTTAAATAGTGCTCCATCTTTATTGTCACATTTAAATCACAGCTATCATTATTGGGATGAAGTAATAACAAAAATATGGAATGGAATGAAGCAACATGATGTTTTTATTTACAAACTCCTCAATAATTATTATAGTATATAATACAAAAAGATTTAATTTTTTCTTAAACTGTAACTTTACAAATAGACACTGCAAAGAAGGAAACATATTTTAATATGAGATTTCTTACTTATTTTTGCCAAAAATGGTGTGGCAGTATCAGTGTATGCCATTTCTAGTACACCTGTATATGATTTCAGACAGAAACAACATACTCAAAAGTAAATCAAGTAGTTACATGTATTACACTGATTTAGCATTTAAATTTATTTTCCACATTTGTATTATATGTTTGAGAAACAAAAATGGAAGACATTAAATGATTCATATCATTGTTTAGTACAGGTACTTATTTTGTAATAGTAGTGCAGAAATCAAATTAATGTTTTTCAAATGCTACCAGATTTCAGTCAGTTAATTAAATCTACTTATAAAAATAATCTTTGCACATTTTTCAGTACCAATTTAATCACAAATACATAGGGTATGGTACATTGTCTGGTGCAGTGTTCGAATTACGAAGCACATATTACATATGTAGTGGCAATTGTGAGTACTTACATGTTAATAATCTTATTGTGAATCATGGATAGCTTATTATTGTGATTAATCACACGCTCTACACGCTCTACTGTCAGTGCCCTTGTCAGTTCGGAAATTTCTCCAAACCCACATATGTTTATTGCCCCTGAAAGAATAGTTTTATTTCAAATATTTAATTATTAATATGGAAATTAGAGAGCCCCGAAGAGATATCTGACATTTTATTAAAGAAGTCGATACTTTTTATGAAAGATGTATATGTTAAAAATATATTAAAAGTAATAACAAGTTTTTACAAACAGTTTATGTAGTGAAAAGTATGAGCTTTCCAAAAATGTAATAATATTTTTGTGTAACAAGAACTTAGGTGCAAGGAAAGGTTTTGTTTGTATATTGTAGTTTTAATAATTGCTGTTAGTGAACATCTAAAATAATGTCCTACTGGATGATGAAGTATTCTCAATTGCCGTGACATATGCATTTTGTGTTGCATAATTCAACGGCTGTACTTGATAAGTTACATATTCCACTGATATTTTGTAAATTACATATTATTCTGCTCGGGAAACATAACTTCTATTTTCAAAAGTACATTCAAAATTTTTTGCTTTTTGTAATTTTTTAAACTAGATGTATATTGGGTTTCACTGTTCTAATGGGCTTGTTCGCCATTTTTGATTATTACCAAAATTTGACAGTAACAATAGAAATATTATATGTACATGCATTTTCTTGGAAATATAAATTCAGAAATATAAGATTTTTTGAGTTACTGAATTAGTGCTCGTGTGGGAAATGCGGAATACTTACCAGAGTCCCTCAAAGGCAAAAGGCTTAAGCATAAAAAAAAATTCACATAAATATACACATAACTTCACATTATTTTTGAAACAAGAAATTGAAATTAAGGAAATTATATAATATGTTTTATAAAAAATGTTAACAATTGTGTCACACATACTTATTATAAATTTCCAGCGATTAGCAATAGTCAATGCAAATACATATAGCAATGCTGTTCTACGTCGATGATGTATTTCTGGTATCTGATATCTACTTAAATATTCAATTAACGGCATCTTCTTAAATGTAGTAGTACAGGTTAGTATTATTACAAAAGTTAATACACTTTGTTAAATAAATAAATTCCATAACTTCAAAACATACAAATTCCATACTAAAAAACAAGCTCATTCTATGGTGGCATTTCAAAAGTGTGCCATTATGGCAACAACAGATGCTTTCAAAGATTGTGTGTTGATCATTGATATACAAAATTAAATTTTTCAGAGTTTACTATAGGATTAAAGTTTTAGTAACATAATGTGGGAATGCAGTAAAGCTACCAACGCCAAAATTAATTGTACATATGACTATGCATGCTCATTCTGCTCTACAATTTTATCAACAATATTTACTGGTTAGTAATGTTTAAAAAAAAACTTAACTTCAAGCGAAAACATAGCGATAAATAAATACATCTAAAAATTTTAAATGAAGTCCATTTTAAGTTTCCATACTGTTTTTATTGTTTTATTAGAGGCAACCTACCTATCGAGTTTTTACAGGAGATGACATTAATTTTCAAGGTTTTACACATTGGTAGG
Organism: Limonius californicus; assembly: GCA_014611495.1. Classification (NCBI taxonomy): domain Eukaryota; kingdom Metazoa; phylum Arthropoda; class Insecta; order Coleoptera; family Elateridae; genus Limonius; species Limonius californicus. Next base: position 28,088 of record JABXWE010043025.1, on the reverse strand, counting down.
TTACTTGATTATTTTAAAAAGTTTTTTAATCATACGTACATTTGATCCGACTTTTATAGTTGGCATTTACCAACTTTTAACGGAAGATCAGAAATTATTTAAAATTTATAGAATGCCGATTTTAATTCTAGTTGACTAATACACCTTAAAGTTGCGTCTTTTCCAAACTACATATATTCAATATATGGGTGTGGTTAAGGTCAGTTTTATCCAAACTGACCGTTGCCAATAGATAGATCTTGTGAATTTACAAACCTGTTTTAAACTTATATTGTCACAACATTAGCAGTTTAGGTGAAATCATAATCAGTGGAATTTTTGGTTAAAGGGATTTATTTAAAAGTAGTAAAAAATCTAACAAAATATGCCCAATAATTAGAGATCAAAAAAATGTGCAATGATAATTTAAGCAAATAATTTTATTTTTATCTTAGTTACACCAAGTATAACTGTAAGCAACTATATTTTTTGTGCAAATGAATAACCAATAACATTACTTCTTTTATTCCAATTATAGAAGAGATATTTCAACACCTAGAGTTTAGAAAAAATTGTTTATTGGGAGATGAAAAGTTAAAGGTTAACCTGGATACAAAATTCTAACAAATACATATCTATTAAAGGAAGAACATTTGCAATGGTGTTTGTGTTTCCTTTAAATTAAGCCAAAGAACATGCAGAGTTGTCTATGTCTGTGCTCAGTTGCTGAAATGAAAGCAAATTCCAGTTAAACAAGACTCATGTGGGTTAAATTTGCGTCAATATTCTAGTACTCTTTTATTTAAATTTTAGAGGTGACAAAAAGGCAAGATATTACTAAATCTATCAACATTAATAGAGCATTAAATAATTTAAAAACTTATTTTCACTTAGAATGGGACAAGGTGGTCTCTTTATTTTAGAGCCACCAAGTATTCTACAATAGAAAATCTTTTTAAAAAGTTGTAATTCCTTTAGAAAAGTAGAATATCTTTTTTCAGTTGATACTGCTAAATATATTTTTAAAATATCCAACAATTCCGTGGCATGGAAAGCTGTTACAGATTAGAGATACAGAAAACTTATAAAGACCAGTATCAAGCAGTTTATGATGTAATTTCGTGCAATAAAATTTAACGGTATATAGTGTAGTAACAACTAAAAGTTATTATTGTTTTGCAACAGAAACTGTTTTTATCAGACTAAATCCAAATGCACTTGTGTAATTTGTCTAAGGGATATTTATTGACAATTTGTTGTAGAAGATGAAAATTATAAATTAGTGGTACATTCAACTGTCCAGTTGGTGCTCATTCAGTTTGCGGTGATTTGGTCATGGTGAGGTGTCCTACATCATACTTAATTTAGATTTAATTGAAATGAAAATTAGTTTGTATAATAAATATAACAGCATAACCTAAAGATACAGTTGACCCACATGGCAGTGACACAAACATAACAGTGAATATTTATAATTATGTTTATACAGGAACAATAGTTCCAAGCACATTTAATAGAGCAAAGGAAGAGAGGAAGGAAGTATTTTGTTAAAAGATACAGTCTTTGCGGTGCAACCAGTTTGATTACGTTTTTGACCATAATGTAATAACAAATGCTGTATGCAAGCATTAGTTTTCTAAATTAAAGGCTAATTTATTTTTTATAAGTGTTTCACAGGCACTTGGAAAGGCAAGGTGCCATTATTACAGTATTCAATTTTCAAAATATTATGTTTTGAAATTTTATTGGGCTTACAGAATACACAAAAACTTTGCTCTATTGTTGACTAAATATTTTTGTTAAGTCTGCAAAAACCTACAATTCTGCAATCAAAAATTTCGGAACCCATAAAAATAATAACTTTCTCTGCTTTTGATTCCTCTAAGCTGCTCCTAATTTTTGTTGGGGTAAAATCAAACATCCTGTATAAAATTAATTAATTACAATGAAAAATATACTGACCTGGTTACACTAGAGTGGAAAATCTACACATGATTGGGTATCAAAAACTAAATTACAAATTCAAATAGTTCAAAATCGTTTTTAATTTTTAGTTTAGTTTGCAAATATTTTTGTTTTTATTTAATCGGTGAAAACCAAGGTGTATAACGTTAGGTATTTGGTAAGATGATATATTCAAGGCAGTTGAAGTCTACTTTAACACTAAAGTTACCAGGGAATTAACACAATTTCAGTGTAAGGTGTTTATGTGTAGATATATTAAATGCACTTTTTTTTATGTTTACAAAGATTTGGATTAATTAAGATTTGAATTATTGAGATTCTTTTGTGAAATTAAATTAATAGAAACACAGAGTGTACCACTATTTTATGTGCAGCTGTATATGAGCTCATAGTACATGAGTTAAATCTATTCTCGTAGGAAGCACCTTATTAAGAATTAGGGGGCTTAATTTTTTTTTTCAATTTTTTCACGCACCGTAGAAAAGCTGTTCTCTGCATAAACTTGGTGAGCATGTTCACCATTTTTTTATTACAACAAAAATCAATAGAGGCGATAGAAATATTAGCCATGTATTTTATATTTTGACTTAAATTTGGGATTATAATATTTTTATATTACTGAATTAAAGTATTTAAGTGGGTTCCATCAATGATGTATTGTGAGTTTAAGTCACTTTTGTAAATGTCAATTAAATTAAATATTCAGCTAAACTTATTATCATATACATATATATATATATAGGTATACAAATTTTTGTTCATATACCATTATGTGTGCAAAATTTTGTAGGTTCATGCTCTTAAATCTTCAGAATTTTGTACGGAATTGGCGTTGTATCTATGTGCAAACGAGCAATTTTTAGTGTTCATCAATGATCACAGAGGGCAGAGAGGTAAATGTTTTCCACGTGTTTATGCCGCCGCGCCGACGCTAATCCTGCCTACACTTAATAGAACTTATAAATTCTCACAAAATTCTGGTTCGTGTCATAGTAGCCTAATACAGTTGATCATGCACAATAAGGTCTTAGTACGCTATATAGGCACTGGCCAAACACCTAACATCATACATTTTAGTTAAAATTGAAAATGTTTTTTCATTCTCACCTGCGTTTCAAAAATAAGTTCAAGTGTTTGGATTTGTGCAATACAGCATTGATAAACGCAACTAATTACTACTATGGTATGTTGGGATTGTAGAATTTGTGTAGATTACTGGATTTGTATATAAAATGAAGATTTTAAATTAGTTTTTTGTATTTGCTCTCCAAAATGGTTACTTTGGGAACCGTTTGGAGTCCGTAAATAGTTATTTTTGATTCTAGATTGCGAAATGATACTTTTCCATTCGAGAATGAAAGTTTTTTTTTTACTAGCGCCAGCGAGCAAAAAAATCATTCGAGAATGCAAAAGAATTTCGCAATCGAGTATCAAACAACTTTTTTCGAAAACTGCGGCTCCAAATTAGTGGAAACGCAAAGAAAACTTCTGACATTTATAATCGAGATCAATCTCTACAATCATCTTGGTGTTAAATCTGGTATGCTCTGACCTCTCTGAACAACTAATTATGATAGCAACCCATAGCAACCATCAAACAAACATCGTAATCTCTAATTTTCTAACGTTTGGTTCCGATTTTGT